>JAHZNB010003715.1:0-12277 GCA_027744295.1 Callyntrura guangdongensis
TCATTTCACTTTTATTGTAACAATTACTATGCTTTCCTCAAGATAAAAAAATAAGTCAAGCATGACAAATAAGCCATTAATTATTGTTTTACTGCATACAGTGTTGTTAGGTCTGAATGATTTTGTCAAAATATCTGCTCATAAACTTATTCATTATCTGCATTAAATTTTAATATTTGATTAAGCCAGTGTTAATACTGTGATTTCAACAAGACTTGGTAGGTTCATCAGCCTTACTAGTACAAAATTCCAACCCCAGAATTTTATACATGAAGCGAAAGAAATTGAACATTGCAGTGGAGTGCTTGTTGCACAGTTCGGTCAAATTTAAATGCAAGGAAATGCCACAGCCGGCAGAACTCAATCAAGTTTTGTTCAGCTCTATTGCGCCAATTGCGCTGTCAAAAATGAGCCATCACTTTAATATTATTTATAGCAGCGGTAGCAAAAACTAATAAATTTTGCAAGTCTGTTTTCACCAATCAATATGTCTGGACCATAGCTCGAATAAATTCAAAAATGTGGGTCTGGGGTAACCCCCGTGGGTCAACCGGGGGCATTTTTTAAATCAATGCATGACCATATATATTTTAGTCTATATATTAGATAGACAATAGTATTTAAGTGAAAACGTTTTGCAAACACCTTGCACCCCCAGTCACTTAAATTTAGAAGACTTCATATGCAAGCTTCCATAAGCTTTATCGGCTTTATCTATTATTGTTTAAGAACCGAGTACAGAGAAAACAACAAGTCAGGAGAGAGGCAATGCGAACTGGTGAATGCTTAGATGAACAACAATTTGCCACCAGAGTAGATAAAGTGTCAGTATTAGTACAATTGAAAATTAATAATTTATTGCACAGTACGGGTGCAATTGCAGCTTGAAATAATTTGGTACTACCAAAAACGCAATAAAACAAAATTCCATAAAGCAATGTGTACTCCAAAAAATAAGACAAGACAATACTCACAAAATATCGAAACGTAATATATATGTACCACACACGCACGTAATGTAGTATATATATTCTTTACAAAAAGTACAAATATATGGAATAAATGAATAAAATAGGTATATCATATTAAATATTTTGTAAGGAACGGTTCATGATGAGCAAGCCGTGAACACTAGTCCCGGTCACTTTTGCAGAGGAAAAGAACTTTTTGAGAAGTTTTATATTGAGGCCGTATTAAATCGACCGAATTCAATAAATTCAATCGGTGCTGGTTAGTGATCACGATAGCTATATACAATGTCGAGTCGATGGTCGAACATAATGATTAAAATCATTCTTTTAACATAAAAGAGAAAAAAATACGATCGGGTGCATTTTGATGAATGTTTCGTGGACCTACCAAATCAGTTCGGTTCACGATTTTATGAAAAATACAAATATGGCAGCGCACACACAACACTAACACAAACTTGCAACTTGCACCGGTATCACTAAAGATATTTACAACAACCGGTACTGGTACTACATTGTATTGTAGTGATTGTATCCCACATGCGCATGCGCCTAGAATTTTATTACTCTACGCTGAACTAGAACGTATAGTTGATAGGTCCACATCCACAACATGAGAACGTTCGTTAAATCTGTAAAAATGTTCAATTTATCCCATTTCCTGGATTTATCTTCTTGTTCTATCTTGATACATAGGTTTATGGTAGCTTTTTAAGTTATAAATTGTAATTTTACCAGAAATAGATTTTACAGATTAAAGGCAAGCAGAACACTCATGCAGACCGGCAACCGGCATTCATTATGCGGAATAAAAAACCGCTATATTGGTACTGATGCTATTTTTTTATCAAGTACTCTCCCGTTTATTCACAGGCTGAAAGTATAAATAAGTATCTTCGTGCGGTATTATAATTACCATGTTCAAAATTTGTTATCAACAAACAGCGAATAACTTGTCATGTAATGAAGATTTGCGGTCCAAAAAATATATTATGGTATAATGTACGAACAGCTCTCCACCCTATCTACAGACCCTGCCAGTCAGCTAGCTACCTTTGCTCACTAAAATTCTCTTTTTCTAAAAATAGTAATAATAGTTCGCATCCGCGTTGCTTTTGAGATTACTGAATAGGTGCCTACAACATCAACATTTGCCAGGGTAGAGATTGTGGTTAAAATGGTTATATTGCCATAAGCAAATTAACCTTGCTGGTGTGCCGCCAATAACCTTTTAGTTTTCCCAAGCAAGAAGTTATCGCCCTAATATNTAAGCAAATTAACCTTGCTGGTGTGCCGCCAATAACCTTTTAGTTTTCCCAAGCAAGAAGTTATCGCCCTAATATTCTAATATGCTCGAGTCTCAGAGGCATGTTTTAAAAGTGATAACAGCTATCACAACCACAATCATGTCGTTATTTGTGAAACGATAATGGTAAAAAGGAGTTCGGGAGTTCACTTTTCCTAAATTGTGCGTGTCTCATCAACGAACTGAAAGTATGTAAATCGTGTTGTGTTTTAGACCAAGTTGATTTTTTGTGTAGTACATCAATGCAGTGAGTAGGCACAACCCCACCCCCCATATCAACATTGTGTATTCCGAATGAAAGTTCCTTAAAATCCGGCGAGTATGGGGATGAGAATGGAGACGATTTTTGCTCTAGGTAGTTAGTTACTCATTTACATATTGTGTATCTGCTCATAGGGTTGGTTAGACATAGGAAACATTCAAAAGTCGAAATAGTGTGGATCGATAGAAAACGTAAAGGTGGGGAGGTCGATGTATTGTGCCTGAATACACCGTACTGCTGGGTTACTTGCGTGGATTTTTATCCAGCCAATAAAATGTGACACAAAAAATTGTGAGCAAGAGTGAGACGCAGTAATAGTTATTTATTACCACGTCATCGTTCAGGACAAAAAGTTGTCGTTGTCACTTGAGTTTTATAATAAAACTCTTTCCAATAATTTTGCAATTGAAGGATAGGTATCCGTGAGAAATAGGATACACTTTACGTGCTCCCATATATATTTTAGTTAGGCCAATACAAATAGGTATTTTATTTGTAGTAGATAAAAGGTTTGGAGAGAAATACATGTAGGTTTGTTTAGAGGTCTAAGCTATTAGATAAGTTCTTTTGGAGTCTAGGATTCTTTTTTAAATAGTTTTTTGGCGAGTACAATTATGCGTACACGCTAATTAGGCTAGTAACTGTATTTTTAATAAATTTTATCAAGTACGGCACTCTGTTCTAACTTAACTGATTTCATTCCATTACTTGATACCCAAAAATTATGGAGGATGACGTGCCTCCTCCCCGGAAATCATCTCCAACTGAGTCATCGTCAGCTCAGTTTGCTGCTACAAACAATGATGAACCCGAGAATTTTGCTTTCACTAATCCGCCCTCGACGTCAGAAACCTCGGAACTGGGAGACATTCGCATATCTTTTAGAAAGAAGGCAAGCGCTTGCTCGTCCTTGGGCAACAAAAAGCCGCTATTACAAAAGCAAAAAAATTCACCAGGAATGAAACGTATTAAATGTGTTCTTATTGGAGATTCTAAAACCGGGAAAACAGCGTTAGTTCGCTGTTTCCTACAACCGGGACAGAATAGCACTGATTATGTGCCAACAACCCGGGATGACCACGTGTACACAACTTATATTGAAAAAAATGCGACATCAAGCTCTAAAGCGAAGCAAGAGAGTGGGGCTGCTGGTAATCACAAAAACGATGGGAAAAATGAAATTTCTTTGCAAATTTGTGATACTGGAGGACAGGTAAATACGAGTTCTACATTTACTTGCATATTATGTTCATGCTTAATGCATGCTAATATTTATGATTTCATACGAAATTATAAACCTCGTTTTATTTATGATGATAACTGAATCAATTACTCAATGCTTTTGAAGGAGGAAATGGACAGATTGCGCCCCTTGTGTTATGGTCAAGCACAAATGGTGATAATTTGCTTCAGTGTGATGAATCCCAATTCTTTTGAAAATGTTACAATGAAATGGCTTCCAGAGGTATGAAATTCGATAATAATGAAGTTATGTTGTATGAAGTTCAGGAGCAAGATGATGTATTTGGTAACGTATTAAATCTCTTGAATTAGGTGAAGCGCCATTGCATGGTAAAGGAGGATCCAAACAATCCGTTGAAACTGTTACTAGTCGGAACTCAGTCAGATCTCCGATCAAATGTCAATATGCTGCTCAAATTGATGGATGATGGACAAGCTCCGATTTCGGAAACACAGGCATTAAAACTGGCCAATAAAATAGGCGCTCTAAATTATGTGGAAAGTTCGGCTGTCACTTGTAGCAATGTAAATGTGAGTACCGTTGAAACATTCATTCAGAACAATACATGTGCATGTGGTGAGGGATAACGATATCTGATGATGTACTAAAATATACATAACTATCGCTTTGTTATACACAGCATATATTTCATATCGCCGCCAAATATGGAGAAGGTAAAACCTTACCCAGACAAATTACTGGATTTGAATTAGACGTAGGATTTCAGGGAAAGTGCCTGTCCAACATTACTGAAAAGAAACTATTATTCTGGCGTCGCTGGCGAGGGCGACAAAACAAATCTTCAAAGATGAAACGTCTCGTCATATGGCCATGCTTGTTTTAACATTTTAGTACTCTACTATGCAGCAGTTTTTTCATTAAAAAATATGAGAAGATAATATGGCGTGGTCAAGAAAAGAAAGGTCAAAGGTAAACTACATTTTAAATTTCATATACAGATTTGTATAGTGTACATTAATTAGTAGTTACTTGATAATTGAGTGATAAATCAACTATTTTAGATTAAGCACAGCAGAGCATACATATCCAGAAAGAAAAAGTGTCACACGTTTTGAATGGTATAATTTATAATACACCCAAATTTCACGTGACGTGGCGTTTCAAATATTGCCTGCATAATTATCTGCATTTTGGTTTTAATGCAACGACAGTCAACTGTATAATTAAGAAAGCTTTTAGTGTTGGTAGTAAATAATAGCGTTTTGTTAAATGCATCCTGCATTTTGTAGTGATTTTCATGCAACATTGTTACTGTATTTTGTATTTGTATGTAATGGCTGATTTCTCTTTGTTATATTATAACACGGTAACATTGTTACTTGTTATAAGGTCTCCATATAGGTACGCACAAAGTTATTGTGAATTGTAAAACAATTCTTTAAAGTAAATTGCTTATGGTTTGTTATAAATATAAATTTACAATAGCTATACATAGATACACTTATTACAAAATATGTGTGTCGTTTTCTTGATATCTATTGAAATTGTCCATATTAACATGAGCAATATTGGTGTAAGAAACCGCTAACTAGTATTTACTGTAAATGTATCCAAATGTATTTACTGTATCAGATTATTCTAAATTCTATATATCATTATTGTAAACAATCGTAGTGATCCTAGTTTTAATATTATTTTGCTTTCTACAACCGACAACCACAGATGAAAGCACATTAAAACGATAATGAGAGTGGGTGTGTTTGAGTGTCCAATAGTAATTTAGAAAGTTTATGCGCAGTCACACACCAGAAAAAAGTCAACCAACTGTTGTTCCATGTTCTGTAATCAGTTTTTCAGTCATTTAAAGAATAAAATCGTTAAAAAATGTGTCTATGTGTTTCCTTTCCTGCATAGCTGCAGTATTTACTTACTGTGTTGCATGACTTGCATGTGCATGACCAAGCATAAACTGGCTGGATGCACCCTAATGTACTCAAAAGAAACGGTCACCTTAAAAATTTTGGTGTTGAATGAACAATGAATTCATATAAACGTGTGCATCATTTATTTAAATTCATGTAGACATACGCAAACTCGGGTTTGGTCTCAACATCTTTTTTTAATTGCCGGCATATAAAAGGCTGCTGTATTTATTGTCCTCGTGATTGTAGTAGAAATTGGATTGGACACCAGATTGTCGTATTTTTTGTTTTTATAATTAATTTTTTAGAGTAATAAAAGTCAGAAGTTGTTCGTGTGTGTAAAACGTATATGAATCGTTAGTGATATTAAAAAACGGTAAATAATAATTATTATTATTTACATAAATATACTGATTCCATTGCATAATAATAAACGAAAGCTTAATTTTTTTTGTTTTTTAGATGTCTGTTTTTATGTTGTGTGCTATACATATCATCTTGAGCACAATTGACGAAAGCTACGCACTGCCTGTTAATATTTTTCCGTTGGGCGGTTTACGGTTATTTCCATCTGAAGTTACGGAAGAGAGTGAAGCGGCGGCGGCTGTGTGGAAACAAAAACGGTCATTAAGGATTGATGTTATTGATAATTTACTAACTGCAATGGCAATGGCTACAGGGTATCACATCAGTCCGGTGCCAGGCCTAGGTCACCATCAACTGTACAATGGCGGTGTAAATGTAAAACCATATTATCATCAAATACGAGGTAACAGGTTGCATCCATTGTACAATCGGTTTCCCCCGCCAATGTATGCTGGATATTTTGGACTTAGTGGATTTGGTTTTCATTAAAATTGGGTACGATTTTATTTTTTAAAACTTTACGAATCACAAGGTTAGTTTGTAAATGAAATATTACGAATGTGCATACAAAATAAATATAATAAAATACAGTATATTGGAAAGATCGACAGTTAAAACTAATTACAATCAAATGCAGTATTATAAAGTTAAAATGTTCATGACATTTCGTGCATATATTTTTATATTGAAATTGAAAACGAAAACTAATCTGCATTCATGGATTCCATATCATATAAAAAGCATTCTATTACAACTTACAAAATATTTCACAACACAAGTTATACTTAATTTTAAATCATGCATATATTTCCTTTTTCGACCATTTTCTTGAGTTGAGGTAATAACCAGGGCTTGGAGAGTAAAATATTATGGTAAAGCAGAGGTTTACTGCGACTATTTTGTTGAGTTGAGGTTAATAATCTATAGACTTTGAGCGAATAAAATATAGTGTAGCTAGCAAATGTTACTCAGGATTAAGTGTAAACTCGTAGTAGGGAAACAATAGGTTGCCTACAAATAGGGCAAAGATTCTTTTGTCTACGTGTTCGGGCATTAGGACTTCGATGAGTTTTAAAAGCTTCAGCACAATCAAAGCACATACAAAGATGACCACAATTTGTAAAAGCTGTATTCTTTTCACGGTCTGTGCAGACGATACATAATCCCAAGTTGAACTGTTCCAACGGTAATGGAGATTTAAACGGTGTCTAAAACAACGAAAAACAAGATTACTAGTATCCCATCAATAACGATTAACTTTGCACCGGGAACATTTGTTTTGTGAATTTTTGTGCATACATGTGAAGGGCTGGGCGATAGCGATGTATTTGGATGAGCGGAAGTTAAAATTTTAAGCGATGTCAGGCGTATATTGCGTCTCACAGCCAAAGGAGTGTTGAAAGAACTTAGCGCAACTCTACGTAATGGTGGTCCTCCTCCATTACTACTGGTAGATGGATAAATGGACACGTTCTCATTGACAGTAGGTGTGACATTGACAGAGTCATCTTTGTCACAGTCGCAATCCTCTAACAGCATTGACTTATCTTAATTAATAAAACGAGACCACCATGAAAAAATTAATGCATTGTCTCTCATATTTGCAATGAGGGTGCTGCTGGGTACAAAATAATACATTATTACATACGTACATTAATGTTAATGAAGAAATTCATGGCACCGTGGTAAAATGTATGATAAAAAATGAAAACGTACTGACAAAACTAAAGGACTGAACTGATCCATAGGCTTCCAACACCACCCATAGACGATGAGAAACATCAATATTTTTTAAGAAAATTCCTCCATTTTTACCATCAACACCATAAAGAACAGTTCCATCAGGATCTACTTTAAAATAAATTACGCTTCCAACGTGGAGCGGAAATAACAGAACACTTTTGATCCAGAATCCGACAGAGTTTTTTAGATCTGGTGATAACAGGGACATCCATGTACAAGAGGATAAGGTAAAAATAATCCAAAGTAAACTTTGATAGACAATACTACACAGTAACAATGTTTCACATACCTCTTCCTAAAGGAACCACATCATTTTGAAAAACTAAAGGATTGCAGGATGTAAAACCAATTCGCAGTGGTCCATGAAACTCCCTCGAAATTTCCTTGATCTCAACAGCAATCTGCAAATTCAAAAGATGCCGATTTCTTTTTAGTTTTGAATACTGCACCTTTTTTATTTTTATCAAAAGATTAGTTATAAAGTATTTCATAAAATTCTTACCACTTCCTCAACATTAATGGGTCGGTTAGAAAATACCACGGAATGCTCAAAATGGTTTTCATCGCGCCGCGCATCAGAGAAATTGTCGTGAAGAGCTATTGACTTTCCATGGACAGCATGAAACCGCAAATTGTTTGCTCGGTTTCCTTGTGCTGAAATTATCAACAATTACTGACTAAGAATTTTGAATGGTAAATTTACAAATCTGTCCCCAAATAAATATGCTGACCAAGTGCTGACCTTGTCCAGTTTGAGCATTGAGGCTGAGCATGTCCAACACTGTGGAAATAGCATTTCCAATAGTAAATCTGATGACAAAATAAATCTCTGATATCAAGATAATATTATAATAATGAATGATTCGATTTGTACTTGACTAAGATAGTTAAACATAAAGCCAAAATTATTGGTTTGTATAATTTTGTAATAATGAACATTGTTCTGCACCTACTTTTGCATGCTCTTCACTATTTAAAAATACATATTATGTTGATATATAAATACACCTTACCGTTTCATCAAGTACATGGTTTCGATAAATTATGGTTGATTGACGGAGCACAGGAGCAGAAACCGAGTGAAAAATAATTGCCAGTTTATTCAAAATCAGTTGTTATATGAATTAATTTTCGTATGCCACTGGACCAGGATAAATCTCCACGAATGGACTGAAACCGATGAAGTAATGAAGTAGCATTATGTTGGAAGCTAGTAAGGTAGAACATTGATTCCTCCCAATAATACAAAAATTATTCATTTAATGGTCCTATCCTGAACTCATAAGTATGCATATATAGATTTAGATAATAATACATTCAGCTACACTTACCTTTTACCTCAAGTTTTTACATAGAGAACGTACTAAGGTACGCGTTAAATCCTTAAAGATATCTTGCTTTCAGAAATTCCTTTCCCAACTTAAAATACGATTGTTATGCAAAACACTCTACGTCACGTACGTAAGTGAAGTGATTTTAGATGTTACACGTTTGGAAAAATCCACAAAAGAAATTATACTTTCAATTCAAATGTCATATTGGCCAAAGTGACACAAAGGCCTAAGTGATCGAACAAGTTTTGTTAAAGAAAATTAATAAAAGTATTAGACCTGAAAAATACGATCTAGTTTATTACCGGTATTTCTAAAAACTCTTGACATGTATAAGTGAAATTTAACTGTGACACCATTCAAAAGTACTGTTTTATTGTAAAACTTGATGTTTACTGAACTAAGTCATTCGCAGCAACATTAAAAACAGTAGAATCCACTCCATTGTTCCATTTGAAACAGAACCAAGTGCACATAGCTTTTCATGTCAATCATTTCAAAATTTTGAAATCAGAAAAATGTCTCACGCGCTTTGTTTAAATTTTTATGAGGATGCAGTATAGTTGCTGCTAAGTATGTCTCATAGTTCCCCACGTACTAAATCAGCAATGATGGACACGTATGCACACGTATTTACATTGCGGTTGATTCATCTGTTGTTTCGGGGGAACGTTCGGTGCTGATTGGGATGCGGATGCATGTCATTGAGTCATATTATATGAGACATATATTTTTTCGTGGTAGTGTTGCCCGGAACCTTTTCAATGCACTTTTTTCACTGCGAGCTGGTTGAGTGTATTTTAATTTGTATTGAAAAAAAAACTTTGTTTGGTTTATTTGGTGACTTTTGCTTTCTTCCGCAGTTCAGTTCGAGTTTTATACATGTTATAAATGCACTATTATTCTATTCAATAAGAAACGTTCCTTTGTAACCAACGGTAATTAATTTGCATTAACTAGCTCTTACAAAAGTAAATATTGTCTATTTGCCTGTCGTCATTTCGATGACGTTTTACAATCATTGCCTGATGCTCATAATATATTTAATCTTAAACAACGACATACATAGTTGACTGCGCAAAGTAGACATTACATTACTTCATGATAATTTCCACTTTTCAACGTAAAAGAAATAAATGTACGCGTAACTTCATTACTTCCTGGTAACAAACTTCTTATTTTTTTCTCGTTTCGTTGACAAAAAGGACGCCCGTTATTAAATAGCAGAATATCAATTGAAGTCATTGAAGTGGTGAAACTAAATTTCGGAATAATTTATCAAAGAGGGGCATAGGCATGTAATTTGATTACTGACTTTATGATGCTTCCCAAGGAGTACACAATTTATATGACACCATGATGATGCTTTCGAGCATAAGAATTTTTCGATTATTTAAAAAAGCAGCCCTTTTTAAGACTTTTGAGAACGAGCTGAACTCTTAGGGATTTTTTGGCTCCTCAACAATGCAATAAACGTTTTAATTTAAGAATTAATTGATACTTATTTTTGTCAAGCTGCTGCGGGTACTTACTTAACATGTAAATTCCCGTCACGGCGGACAAAACACAACATCAATTGTTTTCAACATGTTGGATTCAATTGTATTGGTATCATGGTGCTATATTTATATGTAAAAACCTTGGTTAAACCTATAAACTTGATTGATTTTTATAAATAACCGCTCGCCCATTAGCTTCTTCGTTGCGGTCTGTATTTTTAATCAATCATTAGTTTCATTAATTAATTATTTTTCACACTTAAGCTGCCCAATTGAGTTATGTAAGCCTCTTTTAGCTGATAGCTTGATAGATTTGTTGTAGTAGTTTTACTAAATTGTTGTTAATATTAGAAATTGTCGATGCACACCGTTAAATAAACCATTCAAATGATGTTAAAAAGGTTCATTTAGTAATTTGTACTAGCAATTGTTTGTAAATAACCTCTTTGCTAGTAATGGCAGTCAACAATATTTGATCTATGTTGACCTCTGAAGGTCACAAGGGTAATTCATTTAGAACAAATTTAGATATTCTAGTTTTTAGGTACATAAGAAGTATCTCTATACCGAGTTTCCGCTCATTTGGACGTGTTTGAACATTGACCAACGGGTTGAAACACAAGCGAAAGTCAACATGTTATAGCCCTTGTCATTGTTAGTCAATATAATCGAAAACCCCAACCACAAACGGATTAACCGTTTCCGAAATATACGCAAAACAATAATTGACTATTAGTGGCCCCTGGAGGGCAGAGCAGGGCATCCCACCGGTGGCCTTAGGCCACCGGCCACCAACCTTGAACAGGCCACCGACTAAATTGCAGGCTACTGGCCACAGACCAAGTTTCAGGCCCCCTGGCCACCTCAAGACCACCGGTGGCCTTGTAAAAGGCCGCCGACAAACTTTCAGGCCACCGGGCACCGACTATACTTCAGGCCACCACACCACCGGGCACCGACTATACTTCAGGCCACCACACCACCGGGCACCGGTAGCCTGCCCTGCTCTGCTGAAGGGTTCATCCATCTTCATCAAAAAAGTGCTGGTTTAAGCACATAATAAGTGACTTAATTTGGATGTTGCTGAGTTTTGACCTTACATTGACCCCCAGAAAATGACCCTATGTGCCAATCATCGAACTTGACCGAGCTATAGTCTATACCTAATGATTGACAAAAACAGAATTTTAAAAATCGTTTCCCTTCAAAAGATATCGAACGGACCACATTAAGGGGACGGCCGGATTAAAGCATCCATTTTTCAAATGATCTAAAAGACTCTAATAATGCTATCTAGCATGGAAGATTGCTGCACGGTATGCTTATATATTAATTACAAGATTACAATTCAAGATTCAATATACAGAAATTATTGAAAGTTTACAACTATTATCATGTGATTTTATTTATCGATTTTGGCTATCATGCTCAGATTACATTTTGTTTGATATTTAACATAACTTACAATCTTGGTGTCTAAGAAAATGACAAAAGTTAAATGGAAAGCGTGCGTGTGTGGTGTATGAGTTAGAAGGGGACAAAAGAGACAGCGACAGAATACGAGACGGCGGCGATTAGAATTTTGGCGTCACGAAGATCCTACGGTAGCATAAGTAAAAGATGAAGACGGTGGGCAAGGTTCAACATCCATAGAAGATGCAGTTGCTGCAGCA
>JAHZNB010003716.1:0-13342 GCA_027744295.1 Callyntrura guangdongensis
ATCTAGTTCATTCAAAGAGGTACTGAGGACTAGAAAAGTACATTTCCACGAATACACAAACATCAGCACATCGCAAACCAGTAACAACAGTGAACTTTTTTTGCAGCTCGACACTGTTACATTTTCCAGAACAACTTACCAGAACGAAGGAAAAAAATACGACAGAGAGAGAGAGAGAGAGACGTTTACTTATGTTTGAAGATATCTCTCAGGTAAATACTGAATAATATCTTCACCTTTTTCACCATTAACAACCGCCCTAACAGAAATGTTTCCAAAAAATGAACTTTATGTATTATCACTCATTCACTTTTCTCGGGGTAAAACCGTTAAGTGAGGAGAAAAATGCAAAATATATATATATGCACGCACACACACACAATAAACTCTCAGGCTCTATCCGTTTTACACACAGACACACACACACACTCACGAGGGTGGACTGACAATAAGTGCCAACATGAATAATCAACAACGTAGCCGAAAAAGTGAGCACGTCGCTGTTGTATTAAACGGGTAAAAGCAAGGGTGAGAGTGAAGGAGTTAGTGTGTGTGAATATGAATAAAAGTGTCACTGTTTTATGTCACCCACATATCCAGTTACTGTAAAAATCCCTCTCTGTTTACTTGTTCCGATGACTGTTTTTAACACGTTTCCATGAAAATATAAAAAAGAGAACCTGGTTATCGCAGTGGGTGAAGTTGTGTGGCGGATGTTGTTGTTAGCGGTGGTAGTACGTATGGTTGTGGTGGTCACCGTTCTTTTAGTTTAGTCGGTAGTGCCTGAGCGTGTGCGTTTTTCGAGGAGTATTTAAAAAAAGCTGAGAACTTCGTTTCTCTGTTCTGATGATGCTTCTGCCGCTGTGGCTGTTGGCGAGGTGGGAGAAGCACTGATACAGTGGTAATAGTACAAGCCAATACGAATACGAAAACAACGTCGTTTCACCTTTTTCCCCGTTCGTCCCTCGTAGTAGCAGTGGTAGTAGCACTGTTACTACAGCCAGAGTCACTACAGGCACTCCACCTTAATATCATTCCTGTGCTTTTGCTTTTGCATACATAGTTTATAAACGTGCTTGTCAGAGAGAAAGAAGGAAAGCCAGCCAGACCAGGCCAGGCAGCAGCGGCAGCAGCAATCGTGCGGTGTTAGAGAGGAGCACGCGGTTTGAGCGTATAATATGTAGCGTTACGTAAGGAATACTGCCACTCGTTTTAGAAGACTGACAAGCCGTTTCTGTCGTTGCATTTTTTTGCTTGTTCCTCAGGTTTATGTCAAAGAGATTGGCAAAAAGATTGTAGTAAGTCGTAGAAGTGGCAGCAAGCCGTAGTAGGTATTGTTTTCATGAATGATGCTACCAATTCTGCTACTCGTGGAAACAATAATACCATTTTATTCGCTTGTTACATGGTAAACACCAGTGTATACACACCACAGCCATTACGCCGATTATTATAATATGCATACTGGAAATTTTTTCCGATTGTTGTGGTGTGGAGCAATAATAATAATAATAATAATAATAACAGGGAGCATTACGTGTCCGTGTTTACATGTGCATGTTTGTGTGTGTATAAACGAGAGAGGGAATGCCAATTGAATTACTAAGAAAATAAGCTGGAATAGATTATACGAGAACAGTAGTACTGTCACTTTTTACGACGAGGTTCCCAAAGACAACTAGAATAGATTCTTAATGGTCAAATTGTTCACTGTAAGTAAACACACACATGGCAAGAAGTTTCGATAAAAAGGAAGAAAAAACCGTTCCGAGGAAACAGACACAGAACGCAAGACAGTGCGCAAGTGGGAGAGTAAGGGTCTTTGTAGAGGCTTTAAAACGACGGCTGCTACAATAACATGATGTCTTGCACTGTATTATTCTCCGCCACAGCATTATACAAGGAGGCAGGTGAAAACCGTAGTTGTCACACCGTTAAAGAGTTTCATTTTTCAAGGTTTAAACTAAGAGCTCACTGTTCAAAGCGCACACCAAGAGAGTCTCTCCGTACCAAAAAAAGTAAATAAAGGTAAACATGGGATACTTCAAAAGAGAATCGTGCTTACGACGATTTCCGTGTTACTAGAAAACGATACTTGTCATCTTTGTCACAAATGTCCGCACACATAAATACAGATGAAGGGAAAAGGTTAAAAGAAAATAGTGGAAAAAACTTCTCATTTTTTTCTCCTCTCGCTTAGCACACCAATATTCATTGCCGCGTTCATAGGAAATGGACTGTGACTGGAAATCGACAAGGCAAAGTTAAAGTTTATTAGTTGAGAAAATAGAAAGGCAGCAAGATCAGTCAAGGACCGTCGTGCTTTTTCGGATAGTTAGTAGTTATAAAAAAGAGAAATCGAGTATGTTATCTATATGTGGATGAATGTGTGTCTGTACAAGACGTACCCATAACCTCACCCTGTCAACATGTAACTTTTAGTATCGGGTTGACTTCATAATGTACCCATGCACAATATATATGTGTGTGCGGCCAAAATGATGCACGATATCTGAAAAGTGAGTCAGAGTTCTGTTGAGATAGATGCCCTCTGTCTATAACCCTCTTGTCTGTAGGTGCACTAGTGCATTGTGATATCACAGTATTTTTTGTCCTGTCCACTTTTCCTCTGGACAGAGGTCTTTTTTTACGATTGTCTTTGTGTGACTTACTATCTTCTTTTATTAGTGCTACTATCACCGGTTGGCGTCACAAAAAAGAGGACCCTCCTGTCAGATTTACAAATAAAATGTATCTTGTGACTGTAAGCGCAGATGAAGGAGAACAGGACGACGAGGATGATTTGATGGTTGCTTGGGTTTGATGGACGTACTGTATGATGTAACCTGCGTGTGATGGTATTTTAACTGCCAAGTAGAATAAAAAATAATGCCCACAGGTCCGTACAAACTTTTGATATTTTGAGCGTATTGAAGGAACATTCATACTTGAAAGAAATTGCTGAAGTTGGAAAATATTGCGATTCATTTAGAGAGAAAGATAAAGAGGGGGAAGTGGGAGAGATTGTTTATTTGAAATCTGGCATTAGATTGGTAATGGACAACCATTGATGCGTCTTGGTACTTTAAAAGAGAGTTCCAGATTAGAGATTGTTTTACCAGATTTTTTCCCTATGAGACTGCAGACACCACAGGCGGTATTGAAAACTTGCTACCACAAAGTCTCAACTTCTGTTGTGAGTTTCATTTTTGACAAACTGACTGATACTAAAGACAGATTTTTATGTAACGTCCATATGATACATGTATATTCCAACTGGGTATTATGTAGTTCACAGTTGGAGCGGTGACAAAATGAAAATAAAGCTTGACTGTTTTACTGGAAGACTCCCCAAAGGAATAAAAAAAGACCGGGACAACACTACGAGAGAGAAACATTTCATTTTATTTTATACTGTGTGTAGTTGAAAGCGTTAAAAGTCAAAGGACGTGAACACAGAGACCAGAGCAGTCAACAGAAACCACAAACTGTGTTGTGGTGCTAGCGCAATAAATTATGTTTTTATTTTTATTATTTTTATCATTATTAAGGCACAGAAGATGTTTCTCTACCAACGTTCTCCCCAATTATGTGTAGCAGCATCAATGTCTCTGGTGCAAGAAGGATTTGCCATAAACGGCAAAATTGGTTTTTACACGGCGATGTACCAATGTTGCTTTCTCCTCGGAAAAAAAGAACCAGGCACTGCTGGGAGCATTCCTCGATAATTGTGGTTGACTGGAAACATAACAGTATTACGGATGAGTTGCAACCTCTAATAAGTTGTACGGAATGATGCTGCTGATAATGACAATGATGTATGATGCATTATTGTCTGTCACTAATCTGCTTAACCAGCCCCTTCCTCTTTCCTCATCGTTGTCGTGTGTAACAACATTGTGGTACACATGTGCATTTTTGTAGAGTCTTCAACGCAGATGAGATCCAAAGGAAAGGAAACTATTAACCTGATTTTTCTTCTTCCTTTTCTCGCTTCCAGTGTTGTCGCCACCCTGAACACTCACAACTGGGGCTGACACTGCGTCCGTCTGCTGCTCTTTGTTGTACGCTTTTAAGCCGAGGTTGAGCATTTGACCGGGGAGCTCAGAGGATGAAGAGAAAATGAGTGAAAGAGTGAGTAGATTTTCTGTCAAACCTTTCAAAAAGACAAGAAAAAACTCCTACCGGCTTGGCACACGACGACATGTCAAAATCAATCTTTTCCGGCTACTTTTCTCACACACTCAGTGCAGATGAATGCAACACAAGAAGTCTTTTTAAATGGGCCACTTTGTTTCTAAACAAAGTTTTCTCACTCTCGCTTTCTCTCCCACTGCTTTACTCACAAAGCGTTTATCTCGAATGTTTTTTTATTCGGTGGAGCAAGTTAGAGAATGCCGACACACTGTCTAACCAAGTCAAATTCAACGGACCACTGCACAGTGCATATATTCCTGGGAAAATGTGTACCACTTTTTGGTTTACGAAGGCGAGAAAAGTACACACATGCGGCGGCGGCGGCAGTGGTGGTGGCAACTCCCACAAAGACTTGCCACTTAACCAGGCCTGTCACTAGTATAGTATCCGAGCATCACCAAGAGTCACAAGTTGTTTGTGTTCAAAGTGATAAACTGGAGAATCTAGCCCACTCAAACGGGGGAACGTTGGAAAAGCGCACAGAAAAAACAGAGCGACGTAGAAGCACAAGTATTTGTTGTGACGGTGGTATATAATAAGTCGAAAACAAAACTGGAAGTAAAATAGTTTATCGGAGTGCTCGTGGTGGTGGTAACAATCAGCAAAAGGGTGATATTAGGAAGACCCCGGTTTACTTTCCCTCAGTCTTCCCACTGTGTATTGTCTAGTCGTGAGGTAAATCATAAGTCCTTTGCCCGATGCCTCTGGAACTCTGGTCTGTGTGTGTGTTGTCTGTAGCATGGGCATGTGCTTGCTACTTTTTTCTACTTCCGTTGGCTATCATTTCATGAAAAATACGCAATACATTCCACGGACACACCATTTCCAGCTCTATAACAACTATTTCCAACTTTGAACGAAACGTATTTACCCCCTTTTTCTTGAAAAACTTGGAGAACTCTATGTATATATGTGTATGTGTTTGTAATACGGTAACCATTTAGGAAAATTCCCCGACTATCACACAACTTGATAGTTTTTACAGGCATTACTAGTTAGATAGAAAAGAGCTCAGATAGAGAGGCATATTGTCGGGTGAGCTCGAGTGGCATCGGACTCTTGCATTGCAAACGCAAAAGGTGAAGCATTCTCAGGCATTTTCTTACTTTTCCTTGTTTTTTTAACCTTTTTTTGAACAAAGAAGTTCCAATTTGTATTTTTCCTTTGTGTACTCAGCTCTCAGACTATCTGTACAAGTGTGTGAATGGATCACTTTCCGAAAGGGAATCCCTAAACGTTTTGTGGAAAAACAAAACTTGTTTTACAGACGATATACACAGAAATAGTTGTTTTTCTTACAAAAACTTTAGCTTTTGTCAAGAAAATTCCACTTTGGCTCATAACGATTTGCAAGATGACTTGAGAGATAAATTAGAGTTCAGAAACGGTACTGCAATACACATTAAACTTTGTGCAGTTGTTTTGTTCTAATTTAGTTGCAAGTTATCCGGTGAAATCTTCAAAGTGTCATTATGGCGACGACGACTTCAGTGACAGTCTTCATTAGACAGGCTACAAGGCTCCTAACAAACTTTAAGCAGTCCCTTATGACAAAACTATAAATTGCGCTTTTTACCGGAACAGTTCCCTGGCATTAAAAACATTAAAGTCAACTGCTACTTGCAATAAACGTATACAAACTATTTATTCATGTGATTCTAAGCTTCCAGACACCAATTTATTCAAATAGCACCACCTCCCAAGAATACTGCACAGACACTACTATATCATGTCTCGTTAATAAAAACACACATGCCAAAGAGGTCCCTAACAGAGAGAAAAATGGGCGACATTTAACAAGGAAACGGCTCTCACATTTTCACTACCATATATCGTTTCCTCACTTCCGAAAGTTCCGAATAGATTGCCTCAATAGTAAGCAGCAGAGAAGCAGAAACCCCTTCATTTATTATGTAAATTATAACGTGCAAAGAATTTTTTGTTTTCAGTTGTGTCTTTCCCTTTTCAACAACCAACGAAACTTGGCCCCACACATACTAATCTGATAAATACGCATTTATATACAATAAATATCCGACGTGCTGTTTCTTCACAAAAGGTAGACTTTAACAAACTGGCGTATTGTTTTGTGCATGACTCATCGTTTCTAGTATACAGGAAGAAACTATTCATCAACGTGCATTAAAGAACACACATGATGACTATGTATATGTATACTTACTTTGTATAGCTTCTTTGTGGACGACCTAGACAGATGCTTCGTTCTTTTTTCCACATAACTTTAATCTAAATTACCTGATCCGTGACTTTTTGTATGGGCAAGTAACAGACAACAAGGTGTAACAAAGACAACTTTAATTTCCTAAATAAATGTGTAGACCCATATATTGCCACTTTCACCGGAAAGTGCGTACAGCAATGACGACAGACATTTAAGAAACATACACATGGATATAAATGTGTTCAGTGTGCACATCTGTACGCATCCACTATAACATAACATTGTCTTTGTAGTTATTCTATACTTATCACGATTATAACATCTTGAACATAGTCGACCATATTTTAAGGGTTTACAGACATTAGGTGCAAGTTTGGATGTGTTAGTGGGTAAATGCTACAGCACTCAATATCTATTTCGTAAGAGCGTAAAGAGATAAAGAGAGAAAAAAACATTGAAACCAGAGACATTTCCCTGTAAGTTGATGTTGCGACACAGAGAAAGATATGTGTGTACATATATGGCTATGTACAAACCTTTTTTAGCCGTACAGCCCCATTTAAAAAGTTGGTGTATAACAAACAGCAACAATTTCTGTTGACTCGGCGAAACAGGATTTCCCTGGGAAGCCTTTCATGACACTCATCTTAGACCTCTGTAGTGCATTTAAGCACTGCTTCTCGCCCCTTCTCCCGTTCGCGCCCCGATTATACTACTTGACTGTTCTCTCTGTTGGCTCAGATAGCTCAGCCAAAATACCGGGTAAATAATACTTCTCTCCGTGGATATCAGACCATCAAAGTGTGTCGGCGGTTAGGTGGTTTGGTTATAAAGTCAGTCACCACAAATGAAAGGCAAAGTGTGAAGAAAGCCATGTGTTATGTGCATCCTATGCCATTTTATTTTCAGAGGGAACAGCAGCAGCACTACAAGGTGAAGAGAAACATCCAGGAAATGTATGAGTATGACTGTTATTTAACTGCTCACTGGAGCCCTTTCCTTTTCTTTAATTTCTTTCCATCTTAACCATCTTCACTTTCCTTCGTTCCTGAATAATTAAACAAGGGGAAATCTGTACTCGCTAGTGGGATCGTATAAACACTCTCACATAACCAACATGGCAAAACCTGAATTCTGTTTTTTTTCAGGGGATTTCAAAACTGTGAGGAAAATTTAATGTAACTGGAATGCTTTTCAAATTAAAACCTGTCCTCATTACTTTATCCGTCACATTTTTTACCCCTGATATTTCACAGGCGTTCACAGTTTCCCAATAACCACGTCATTGGCTAGTTCTGTAAAAATGGCAACCGGTCATACTCGTACCTTTTTGTAGGAGACAGGTTATCACAAATGTGCATTTATGCATGTAGGGTGCCACCCCAAATGAAGGTTCTTCCTCATCAACTTTTAATAGCCCATTTCAAGTAAGCATCCATGTAAATTTATTACATGGTTCTTACAAGTAAAACTAATTCGTATTACCATAACAAGTTTTCAACTTTGTGCGCTTTTCCCTAGTGAACCCAAAGTCGTTGTCATTTGTCACACAAGTCAAAAGTCTTATCATAATTGTACCACTGCACTTTTCCTCACTTCCGTATCTTTCCTCATAAAATGAGGAAAGTGCGCTCAATGCTTACCGTCAATATAGTTATCACCGATTGCCTTCTAGCAGCTCGATTGAAAAAGTAAATGTTTACTTTCCCTCTTTGCGGGTCCGCGGTGCCAGGCGTAACACTAGATTAGGCATGCACACTTTTCCATTAACTTTATAGAAGCAAATTGGTAATAAAAATGTGATAACTGTGAGGAAGTCCTCTGGGGTCTCGGCTACTAGTGGTTGTGAGAGTGTGTCATACATACGCCAGTAGCCATTACAATATCCAAAGAGACCATATAATCATTCAACTTGAGTAAATAATATGCAAGTATATACGTATCTCATATTTTTACACCATTATTACCTTCATCTCTCTCTCTCTCTCTGTGTGTGTTTGTGTGAATAGAAGATGAAACGAAAGTTTACCAACTTTCCTCCTACCTAAAAAGAAGGGAAAAGACGTAACCATTCATGCACTATAGAATTGTGCTGAATAATACATTCATGACCAGAACTCTCTCAGGATTGCAGGAGGAAAACCATCAAAATGATTTAGGTGAACATAAACATACTTTCATACACAATACGGACGGTTCCAGGAGTTTTCCGAGAGGTTCGTGTTGCTGTCACTGAGATATGTATGCATATGTTATACTCACTGGAGGTTGTATAATGCTCAAGTAAATATTCGCATTACATCGTGTTACTCCAAATGCTTGAGCAATCCCAGTTTATTACATCCTCTGCATACTGACACTGAAACGGGATATTATGCAAAAACCGTCCTCATCCATCCATCCATCCATACGGCTCTTTGACCGCCTAGTTCATGTTTTTACAACTTACACTCTCCATTTATTCTTTTCCGCTCTTGATTTTTTTCTTACTTTTTACCTCTTTGTCGGAGTGGCATAGAAAACATTGGTCATGACTGGAATCCTGGATGGATTGGAAGAGTTCAAGATTTTCTTCATAAATACGTACGTTTTTTTCTTTCTTCCTATTAGTTTAAGTATTAGTTGTGGATAGGGTGATGGTAGCAATGGCAAGACAACTAGCAGAATGAACAGAGGAAGCACGTGTCCCCCGGAAAAAAAACTTCGTGCATCGGTGCAATGTGCTTACATAAGAAAGAAGAGACATAACATGAAAGAAGAATAACATGAGATGAAGTTGTGCTAAAAGGATAAAAGCAATGAAGTGTTCCTTCTTTTCTGACTCTAGTTGAGCCGTGTGCCACCGTGACTCCTGCTGCTATTACTGAAAATAGGTGTGTGTCTTCTCACATAACATGTACAGACTTTTCTCCTTCTGCTATAATGGAATGAATAAATGTCCCAGTCAAGGCATGGCTCAGTCACTCACCACACTCCCACCGCCAGGAAAAGGACACAAGAGGAAAACCCAGTAATTCCGTGCTTATTGGTAGCAAAAATCATCCCTTATTTGCGCTTCACCCGGAGCCATGCTACGCTACTGCCAGAACCACCAGTGACAAACACCTACTTTCACAATGTTTCTAGAAAACGAGTTTTTTTTCTCTGGCGTGTGTCTGTGGCAACCAACCAGGCAAGGTATGGACTTGGCCAGACAACAGCTAACCTGAAAAATACTTATTCTCTTAGAAGTAATGTTAGTGTTAGTCACTACCATTACCCGTCGAACGGTTATTTTGTTATTTCTTCTGAGCTATTTACTCCTGGCCCACTTGGGAGTAAAGTATTGTAATAATACAACTTGTGTGAACTTCCTCTTCTATAGAGGAGAGAGGTGGACTTAATGGGGTAAACACAAAACAGCCAGCCTCGATTAATATTATTGCTGGTTTAGTCAGTCAGCAGTACTATTTGTACGTTTACACAGCAACCGTTTGTTTTGTTTCATGCGGGTGTAAATTTTGCCATTATTCTCTATCTCATGAAGACAGGTACTAAAATCGCCAGGGAAACAGATAACGTACTTGACTTAGAACGGGAATTGGTACAAAAATTCTACTACTTGATAAATTCCTGCTGTTGTCCGTGGATGGCCGTGTTGAATAGATTGGCTTGACGAAGCATCAATCCTGCCGGATTCTGCATGCATAGTAAAAGCGAACGAGGTGAAAGGCATATTAAAATGTATAATTCATATTGGCTATTTAATGTTTCATTAATTTTGTTGTTTCAGAGCATTCTTGTGTTTTACGGGACAAGCACTGCAGTGCACAAAGTGAGACGGCTGTTTCCGTTGGAAACATTTGGCAAATTTGTTCAATCAAGTTCCAGTTCTACTAAACAAATAAGCGTTTATTTCGGTGGATGGAATGGGAAGGATTCTTCATTACAGACGATTGTTAGGATGTCGGCCAGATTATTGGAGTCACGTCACGTGTAAGCACGCATATTAGCCAAGGGCACACGAGCTGTACTTGCGGAGGACAAACGATTTAAGTAATATGTCTGTAATAAAAATCTCGATCAAGGGTCGGTCAGTCTGGGCAAGATGCACGTTTCTGTATCACGTCCGCGATAAACCAATCCCAGTTAATGGGCGGCTATTCTCTATGACGCTTTCTACCTGAAATTGAATTGGTACATTTTTGGAATGAGAGACGTGGCATTAGAATGAGACAATTTCTTGGAAAACAGCAAAAGAGAGGGAGAGAGAGAGAGAGAGATAACTTGAAAAGTGCCATACAAGAAAACTTTTCTTAAAGCATGTACTTCATTTTCCGTAATAATAAGGTTATCTATTTATGAAATCTCACGGATAACTTGCCTAAAAAGCGAAAGGGAGAGATTTGAGTTACACCTCCAACATCGCATACCTCTCTACTATATATAGGTCGTTCTAACAATTTCGTTGATTGACCCAAGATCCATTTTCTTTCTGTGATTATTGCCTTTTTACATGGTGGCGTTTCAAATTAGTGGCACATTCCAAGTCTAGTTATGCCCGACAAAAGCAGCATATCGAATAACACTAGGCAATATTTAAGAGAAAGTTTGATGTTGATGCCAATAATTGTACACTTTTGCGAAAACTTGCATGAACGACTGTGTTTAGTATCCGGATAAGGTACATTAGTAAGAGTTGGTAAACTTAAATAAGTACTTTTATATGTAACCCAATACGGTATAATCTGCATTTTGCTGGGTAAGATGTGGTAAGTTTTACTCGCGGAATGGGAACACGTCCAACGGGAAAACGTTGTTTGATGCAGACGAATAAATCCTGTGACATTGTAGCAACAGAAGAAAAAACTTGCTAATGAACACAGAATGATTTTGACGCGATTTTGAGATTTACTGTTTATGTGTCTAACTTGAACTACACCGAACGACACTGCATCTATATCTTCAACAACATGCGGGGTGTGTGCAAAGATAAACGATGCAGAAAAATGTCAGTGGAGTCTCTAGAGTGAAAAGGACATACTTGGACACACACGATATATTGCCTTTAGTTTGTCTAATAAATACTTATGGTGACTGGTGAAAGAGTCCTTATGGCACATGGAAAGACTGGTGGGATTTGGGATGCAGTGAGCGCACAGATGACCTTTACACATTATTTGCTTTGTTTTTACCAATTTCCTGTGATACTACTTACCCAGTCTGGTCCAGTTCAATCCAGTTAGGAGGTTTTTTTTGCCATTTTGCAGATTATTCATTCACTTCATACAATGGGGATTTTGGTCAGTAAATGGAACGTATATACAAGACGGAATCCAGTTACATCTTTAACACAACGACCTGTAAATTACACACAGCCTGATCTAAATGAGAGTCTTTTGCGCTTTACCACATTTGTCGGAAATAAAAATCAGATTTGATGAAAATGAAAGAAATGTCCGGATTTTCCCTATTTAAAAACATCACAATGTTAAAATTTTCCATGTCTAAAAGCGTCTCGCATAATATGTACATACAACCCTCTTCATGTAACATTCCACAGAAAAAAAATACAAGCCAGTTAAATAATGGCGTAAAATGTACGTCATTTAAAAGTAACATCGCGGTTCGAGTTACAACAGCGTAATAGTTTGCAGATCTCGGTCCGTTCTGTCAAATAAATGCTTGTTTGGTGCAGGCGGCTACGTAAACTGGAAACTGGCGTACATATACCTATAGTGCTTTGATAATGATACCGTCTTCCTGTAAAACGTCTGTGTTCGGCAACATCATTGTCTGGTTTTCTTCCTCCCTGCCTGTACCAGTTATTCTTCGTACAAAGTTCCTGTAATTGTGCGAAAGTAATCTAATGAGATGTTTGCTTAAAATTTCAAAGAAAGACCTCCCTCTCCTTTTCCTTTGCAGAACTCGCAATTTGTTTCTGGGGTGATGTTCTCGTTAGTGGCGTCCCTTTGAGCGGTTTTATACAATTCAACATTAAAAACGATTATACCTACACCATTAAACAGGGCAACAACGTATGTAATATTCTCTGAAAACCGAGCTTAAATTAAGTACAAATCGTCTGCTTATTACCGTTTTCGCGAGGAGATTCAGGATGCGCTTGGGAGTCTACAACAAGTGTGTCGTCTTACATGACCATGGGCTTGTTTTGTTACCATTATTATTATGACTTTTCAAGGGTGAAAGAAAAACATGTTACATTACAGCAACACGTAAAAATATATCTTCCATTTTGTCTATCTCTGCAATACTTAAACATTTTATAAGTTTTACGGACCAAAAAGGATTTCAGCACATAAAATATATTCACAATTAGTATTGTATTGTTAAAGACCATTCAAACAAGTAGTACAATTGGTTGATGCTTGTCGTTGTAAATGGGTAAACTAAATGGAACGAATTTAATGATGTGGCTCACAAAAGGCAAATAATTATTTAGCAACGAACTTTGAACGACTTTAGACCTAACTTTGTTGTGTATTTACAGTGCTTTTAAATATTATTATCGAAAGTTCTGCAAAGCTGAAGTTGTACAAAACATTTTGCTTCATTGTTATTTTGCATAATATAGTGAGGTGGACATAATGCATATTTTATATCTACGTAATATTATGTATATTGTCCATATTGAGCTGTAGACAAAGTTAAGAAAATAATAACATGTATTTTTGAGATTGCTGAATAATATACCATTTTTGATGCTGACTTAATACCTTTCATAAATGAGAATTTGGAAACGAGCAAATCAGGTTTTCTTGGTTTACAGTATTTTGTTTTAAAAATATTACAAGAACATGTATTATTGGTTTTGTGCGGGGATGGCCGGCTACCAAATGAAAAATGAAATCCTACTCATAATCATGTTCATGTGATATCTGCTATCATGTAAGTCCTTGAATATAATATGGAGTAACGTAAAAGTACTTATTCAAATAAACCTACAAAGTAATAGTAGCAAAG
>JAHZNB010003717.1:0-13521 GCA_027744295.1 Callyntrura guangdongensis
CTATCCATTGGCCCACGAACCGACTCTTAAGCATGCGTAGCCACATCCTACCGTGGTGCACTTTCCTGTGCGTTGTCTCTGTTACTATATTCTAGTGAAGATATATTGAATTTCAATTAAATTTCTCAGGTGTCAAGGCATTTGTAACATACTTGTTACAGTTAGGTTGAGAGTTTACAAAACATCAAAACGAAGGCAAAAGCTTTTCTGTGAATTTTAGTTAGCACCCCATCCTGGGTTACAAAAATAGTAAAATAGTGTAATAAAAGCTACTGTATGTTGTTTGTTATGATGAGGAGTATTTTCGTTGCGTTTAGTTATCTACTTACATTTGCAAAGCAGAACACATATAGCATCGAGCCAAGGGGAAGTTGTCCTTGAAAAAATTTGAAATTCATATTTTATAACTGTATTGTTTTGTTGCAGCAATGTGCCGTTAATTACCTATGTTTAAAGTAGCGCTTGTTTGAACTCTACTGCGTTGTAAAGGAGTACCTACTACTAGATGTCGCTTTAGTCGGTGGTGCTGTCCGGCCGGAACGCTTTTACTAGTTTTCCTTTGCTTCAAAGCTAGTTTTAAAAAGTGACCTTCAGATTCAATCTCTAGATTTGTGATGTACTTCCGATTTTTTGCGTTAATCTCCTCTCTAACCTGGGAAGATGACTCTCTTTTTCCATTGGTTACATACATATGATTACATTAAGTTAATGCAAATATGCAGCTCGTTTGCGATGAAGATACAAGTTACAACGTCACACTGTTTATTTATTTGTAGAATTTAGTTAGTTTCGGTAATAAATAGCTAGACTAGGCACCGAACTTGAACAAATGCGAATGTAGTTTATTAATAGTCAACCCTTGCCCTAAGGTAGGGATCACCTACACTTAACGGAACATTTTTCGAACACTTGAGCCTTCTTTAGGTGAACAATGGTTTTCGGGGACGGATTTCTGATAACCTCCAAATGCTTCTGTAAATAAGCGCTACCTAATTGCTTCTCAATAAAGCTGTAGTAATTCTTTTTATTTAATAGGTGATGCAGCGTTTTCGTGTGCATGCTAATAACAATGCACAAAAGGGACACTTCCAGTTACCCGCATTTGTCTTTTCGCATTTCATTTCTATGTCCATTCCATTTCCATGCATGCCTTCTTGCAATACCCACAAACATTTTTTCAACAATTCTATTCCTCGCTCCACCATCATTACTGACGTTATAGCTTCTTGGTAAAATAATCAGGGAGGAAGAGGATTCATCCAGGTTGATATGGCAATTGGCAAATTAAATAATTAAATTAAAGTTCAACTTCACGGAACAAAAAGTTTTTTCATAACATATACTCTGTCCTCATTAAAGATACCTTCAACGGTATAGAAATTAAACAGATACCTAAGCTAATATATACATAACGTCCGTAGTTATTGCTTAATTTGACGTCGCCGTAGTGTAGTGTCACGTTTTAATATGTTGGTCGGTTACTTTAATATAAATTTGAGTGTGCATTAGAATAATATGGTATCCTGAAAACGTACACGCACGATAACGTATTGTTCTGATTCTGGTACCAGCATCCCTGCCGCATACAAGAGTGAACTTGGCGTTGCCGTGTCTATAATTTCTTGTCTGCGTGCAATCTTCCTTATGCATATTGGTTTTTCACGTTAAAAGGAGGGCTTCCATTTCTCGTGCTGCTTAGCATGGACCACTTGCTGGGTTTGATAATTGAACGCACAGTTCCAGCGACGTACTTTGGTGTACTGACAATAAAAATAGACACCTGTGTATCATTCTTAAATGAATCAATTTTTACTGACGTACATATGTATATCTGTGCGTTATCTTTGTGGGTTGGTGCAGACGCACTGGGCTCTGGGCTGTAGTTTTTTTACTCTGGCCGTTTTAGTTCTTAGGTTTAAGTGTGAACACACTGACTGAACAAAGACAAAGCTGCAAATTTTAAAGTTTAAATTTTCTTTTAAATTGACAATATAAAGACTTTATTGCACGTTTCCAGAAAAACGCTTCGTGTTGAGACAATTTTAAAAAGATTTTTATACTCGTGGGTGTGTTTTCGCAAGAGAAAAAATTACAGGGAGAGTTTCCCTATTTTGGTGACATAAGTTTATTTGTTCTGAGTGTTAAACTATCTAGACCGGTTTTTTTATATTTCGTCGGTAGTCATTATATTTGTGATTAGTGCTTTTCTCACTAAATATTGTAAACCAGAAAAACTTGTAAGTGCATATTGGCTATATATATTGTGTGAAGTAGGTGCAAGATTTTTATTTATTTATTTACAGGTATCCATTTAAATCCTTGTTCCGCCCCCGGTATTACTGTTTTGACTGAAATCACATATTAATATCAGCTTTCAAAATGGATAGTATAGTACCTGCAATACGAAGTCTGTTCAAGAGAGGAAAACCTGGTAGCAACCCTACGTCTTCCACCCCTCCGAGTGAAAGTTCGAAATCTGCATTGACAAAAACCACACCACTTGGTACTTCAACCGTACTTACTTTCCGAAAGAACCAACCAGGAAAACAGAACGATGTTGGTGACCCTCAACAAGTACCTAAATTAGAAATAACCGACGTTGCAGACACAGAATTTACTGCTGGTGCACCTTTAGCCACTCGAAACTCAGGATCCGGTGACAGGTGTGAGGAGGACGGTATCGATATACTCAGTCTGCTGGAATACATAGCTAACGGCACCATTTCCAGTGACGACTGTATCTTCGAAGACACTTCTTCTGACGATTGCACATGTAAGATTTTTGTCGCATTTTCTGTGTTTTAATCTTTTTTAAGAGAGACTCCGATTATTTACAATTAGATTCTTACGATAGGGGTATCATATTACATATGATCATAGTGATCTATACCAACGGAGACACCAAATTCATTTTCAGTGCTTAATATCCAAAATTATTAAAAATGCACGGTTGCATATCTCTTTGAAATTAAATAATTTTCTTCTGTCAATATTTGGATTCGCTTAATAACAATTCAAAGCTAGCACTATGCATTTTAGCGTCTACGATGCACGATACGGTATGGCACCCTCTAGGAACATGCCACTAGACAAGGAGCACAAAGTTCCAATGCTTCTGTTACTTTCTGAAAGATGTCGACTGTTGGCCAAAAACTTAAACACCACTAGCACCACCATTTATCATACTGTTAGTCACAAGAGTCGCAGCACCGTAACAATTCCCATAAAAGCTGTTACCACAAGTTACAAGTTAGGTGCACTGGCCTTCTTTTGTTCATTGCTTTTTGTCTCATTGCCTGAAATAACACGGACCGTTATTCCATTTCCATCTAAATCTTAAGTCGCACATCTACCCCAACATTGCGTGCCTGTTTAATTAGTCATTTTAAAAACTCTGGTAGTTCAAAGTTCAAACAAATCATCTAGTATTCAAGTTAGAAATCTCAAGGCGCAAAAATTTCTTACGTTACAACGCTGCATGTCAGTTTTTGATTACGCAATAAACATAACTTTTTTATTGACAAATTTGCGGTTTTCTCTTTTCTAAGCATCCATTTTTAATGCTGTGGCGTTGTTGTTATGGTTTGATATTTCTCTACATTACACGAATTCGCGAATTTAGCTTCAACTTTCCACACGCGTATCTTATGCCTGTGTACAACGACAGCAACGGCGAAGAAGAAAAATTTCAAGTTATGTTGTTTAGTTGCACTCAGGGGGTCAGTCATAGTGATGTATGATGTATGCATGTAATCAAATAGCCGTTTGTTACGCCCGAATATATTTTGGTTGTTACCCCTGCACTATATAGTTTTGAATTGCATTATTTTCCTGTCTGTAGAAATAATGACGACGGTTGTTTTGTATCTCAAGTCGGTATGTCTGCAATTTATTTATTTTTCTACCTGATACAGTGTTTGTCTCGTATTTTGCACCATTTTTCCTTCTGCTTATACTGAAGTTGTACGCGAAAATTGTTACATTGTTACTTTTCACCCGTTTCACCCATTTTTCACGACTTTTGTAGTCGTCTTGCAGCCGACAGTTTTCAACTATTTGCATTTTTGATTTACAGTATTTTTATTCTTTTGCAAATTTGACTTCACTACCATTTTATTATGTACTTATTTTTCTAGAGAGATACATACATCCAGTGACACCCTTGATGCTGTTGTGGTGGATGCTGTAGTAGCCGTGGTAGAATAGCAATGATGATATCATGCCTTCCGACTTTTTTTCGTATTCATATACACCCTCTCTCTATCTCGTCGGCCTTTTGCCTCCGTTGCTTTCCTCGCTCCACTCTTGTTGGCTACTTGGCTGAGCCCCTCTATTATTATCCCATTGACCTTGTTTATTCAGTGTCACTCTTCCTCTCGAGTAAACTTTTACTCTTTTTTACGAGAATTTAACTATTTACCAGGCCAGCGGGGTAGTACCTCGCGTTTTCTGTTACTCATCGTCAGTCACTGTAGCAATCATAATAATAATAGACGAAGAATACTTGACGATCAACCCAATACTGCTTGAATTACATGCAGCCTCACGACCAAGTAGTTTCATCCATCATCGCACGCAGTAACAGTATTCCATTTCATTGCTCATCATTCTCATAACTCGGCCGAAACGATGATAATGATGATTCTGATGATAAAAGAAAAATCCTTGAGAATTTTATATTAGATTGGGGCAACTACTGCTGCCACCACCACCATCAACACCACTGCTACAAATGGTTTTACTTTGTCCATGAAAACAACTTTCTACGTACTTGTACTTGAACAACAGTTTTACTACATTTGTTGCCGACTCGGCACCCTATCTGCTTCCTTCGTTGTTCCTCTCTCAAAGATGCATCCTATAAACAAAGTTTCACGTATTTCTGTGTTCTGGACCAGGACTAGAAGAAAACGAGCATCATCAATAACAAACTTTTCTCTAATATTTTTTACCTTTCTATTTTATCATTGTCGCCAACATCCTGAGATTGCTATGTCATGCCGTTGTGCTCATATCATTTTTTTGCATCTCAATGTATGTAGTTCACCGTCGTCTTGTAAAAGTTTTTCACAATCTACCGGGTTCGTTCATCTTTTCATAAAAAATATTGTCTGTTCTAGAAGTACAACGTACAATGCTAGTTTCCTTTTCTTTTTTACACCAACTTCATTGCCGTTTTCTTGTCTCTGAGTTGACTTGGAAGCAACTTTGCTGCAGCACAGCGTTCGGCACACTACCACTCAATATTTTACATTTTCGTCTCTGGTTTGAGCAGCACAGTAGTAGAATTTACTAAATCAAACGTACTACGTGCGACGTAGAGTTATACCTACCAGGCGCAGGCAGGCCAAGTTCCACTTTAGACATTGTGCATAGAATATTTATGTCTCTAGAAGTCATACGCAGGGATACATTCATATACACTAATGGGGCATATATATAAAGATAGATACAAAATATTATGTAATTCGAGAACGAGTAATAGTAGAAATAGTAGCAGCCGAGCAGCAGTTGAAAATTATTCAAAAGGGATTTCTCTTTCACTCGCCAGCCAGCTCCCTCCACCACCATGCCCATACCGGCCACCGGTATCACCGCCAAGTCTAACTGACCAAGTCTTTCTTTCGGATTGTATGTAATACTAGAGACCCTAGCTGACTACGCACGTCAGTAAAAGTAAAATTCATTTATAAGTAAGGAGTAATGACGTTCATTTGACACTTGACAGTTTAGTAATTAGTCAAACGTGAAAAGCTGATAACAATTATCATATTTTGTCAAATTCGGTTGAAGGGCCGTTTATTCGTATTCAACTCCTCGCTGGCGATTTGCGTAAATTATTATAACTGCCATTCATACAGTCATACAATGTATCACTGCTTTCTCGTTTTTATTTGTGTCTAAATAATTCATACAGTCCAATCTGTGGCATCTTTTTGTCAGTAGCACAGAGACAGCAAGCATGACAGATGAGTGAACGTCATCATCGGGCTATGTTGCTAATAGTAGATCGTCATGTATTCTAGTTACTTGATTCTCTTTCTTTTTTGAAATTTGGTTCGTTTCACTTAGGATTCCACAAAAATAGTGTAAATGTCCCAAACCAGATCACAACTTGCCGATTGTATATGTAGATGGGATCATTGCTACATTTAAACAAAGATTTTTTGGGGAGAGATGCCAGCGGTGGTGGTGATGGTAGTAGGTGAATGCAGCATAGCATATTGCACCGTTCCTCTCTCCCTTAAAAAATAATATAGGACTTTGCCGCTGCTTTTCAGTTTTTTTATGGAGTGATCACATTGAGTCGAGATTACGGCACAACGGCGGCATCGCGAGACGCTTTTGTCGTCATGTTATTATCAGAGCGGTAGAGAAAAGAGCATATAGTTTTTCTAACAGCTCTACCCTACCCCACATCACACAAAGACAACGATATCACAACGACGAGAGTCTTGGTAGTAGTGGTTGGTGGTGGCGTCGGCAGTGGTAGTAGATTCGTAGTAGTTTTCCCCCAAATAAAATGATCGTAAAACTTGAGACAAAATATACGAGAGAGTTAGAGAAATCGATTTTATGCTGTTTCTAACAAATACCCTTTTCCCACTTCAGGTTTTGTACAAATAATGCCAAAAAAGAATTTTTGTTGTATTTCATGTTGTTACCGCAACGACTATTACTTGTGCAGTCCAACGGAATATAGGTAACCATGCATATTATGTCCGTCCGTATATACTTCAAAGGAACGTGAAGTATCATTATCAACTTGTGGTGTGACAAGTCAACCTACAAATATATCCGACCGACCATGGTAACTTGTCGACCAAGGTATCATCATCACAATGATCCCATTTTTGTATCAATGTTTGCGCTCCTATAAGAGCCACTTTGATATGTTGCTTCAAAAGATGTCGTCATCAATTCAATTTCCAATCCTGCTGTCTTTGTCATTCACATGGGAAACCGCTACTATCACCACTAACACACGTAAAAAATAGTAAAAGTATTTACACACATATGGGATGATGATGATGCACTTCCGTTATTGTATAAAAAATAGGTAGATTCTCCTTAACTCGATAAACCCATAAAAAATATTAAGTGATTGCTTTTCTGTTTCTGACTCGTCCCCGCCGACGTTGTGGCTTGTAGTCAATTTTTTTGCTCCACGTTTAAGAAAAAAAAACTTTTTTTTATCGGATTGGATTAGGTTTTCGGTTCAATATGGCATACCTATTATGAGTGCAGACATGCATGCCAGTATATTGGCACAGCAGGATTTTGTAACTTTTTTTGTATGTGCGGCAGTATTTTTATTGGGTTAGCCTCAAATCTCGATGCAGTTTCCATGCGTTATAGGCAGGAAGGCAAGTAGTCGTATATAAAAAACGGCGGCGCAGTATGGTCTTTTTTTGGTGAANGACAACGAGCATCTATTACACAGGAAGAGAGAGAGAGAGATGAAAAAGGTGGTGTCATTTCTAACATCGCGAATTACTGGTGCATACAGACAAGAGAGGATTTGGAACAAGATGTGAGAAACGTTTCTTTTTACTAGGATGTTCCATATTATTTTCTATCTGACTCGGTCATTCACACCTTCACGACGACGCGAAGGAAGGGAATGACGCATGACGCATCGTCACGACGCTATGCCAGAGTATACGACGCATTTGCAAAAAAAAATCACATAAGTTTTTCTCTTGCTTAAAACATAAAACTACGTTTGTTGGCTTGATTGTGCAACGATAATATTAATGACAGTAATGATGATAATAATGATAATAACATATTTTTCTGGAGAAGCTACAATAATAGTCAGAATGAGGGTTTTAGGTTCTCTTTCATAATAGCTTTGTTTCTGAGACAAGCCAACGTCGTAGACGTCTGTTGTCTATCTAGGTAGCCATCATCAGCCAGCATAAAATTAACTAACAATAAGTAACTAAAATACTAAATATTATCTCTACCCTACCATTTTTCTCTCTTCAACTGCGTATGCAAGTTTAAATATTGTTGCAGCAAGAGTCATGGTCACAACCACAAGGAAGTTTGCTTTAGAAGCACAAAAAAACTGATAAACTCGTCGGTTCAAAGTACAATAGTGTACAATAGTATATATTTCTGTCTAAAAGTCGAAGAAAAAACCTCACTGCACTGTTGACTGTCTATTTTCTAAGTACATGCATAAATATTTATGACGATTATGATGGTAATGGTGAGTGGTGAGGCTTAGAGTAGCCAGTAATAAGTCGAAAAGTCGGACGACTTTCTGTGGCTTTTATTCTTGGTTACGTCTGGTATTTACTGGAAAGTCCGGAAAACCCACGGTGTGTGTAGGTATGCATACTAAGCGCGACGACGTTACTGACGATGAGTGTGGCTCTGACTAACTGCTATACATTATTGTAGTCAATATTTGACCATTTTATGGCTTATGCTTCACACGAGTGCTGTTACCAAACAACGTACTCTCTCCTCTCAGATCTGTTTTGAGTGGAAATGTAATAATTAAATGAAAATAGATTAGCCTCACTTGTTTCCTTTTCAACGTAATCTAGGTTAAGTTTAATGATGCTTATACTTTTGTGTCATTCTGTCTGCAACTTAATGTTTGAACGTTACACAGGCCCATCTATAAAGCTGTCATAATTAAGTGTCCTCACGGTATATTCATGAATATATCGTGGAAAAATGTTTATTTTTGTAAAATGTTAATTGTGAATGTATGTCTTTATTTTCATGAGTGCGCCTGTACTCGTATCGTTGCACGTAGTTTGACACACTTACTGGGGCAATGCGGACCTTAATATTACATACTGAAATTCACAATTTGATGGGCGGTTAAAGTTATAAAATTAACAATCAAGTCTCATATTTGGTGTGTACATACCCTACATAGTTTGAGCGACCTTTAGCCATGCCACAGACACTAGATGGCGTTGAAGTCAACGGATAATTAGCACGATATATCGAAATTTTAATAATTTTGGCATTGTGTATTTTGGAAAAGATGCATCTTGCATAAGCATCTAGGGTAATACCGTTGGAACTGAGGATTTTTTAAGTAATTCCGCCTATCCAAGGGGCGAGTCTATTCGGTTTCCAGACGTAGTAACCGCTTGGGACGCGTTTATAACTCGGTTTGCCGATTTCAATAATGAACAAATTCGCTTACCGTTTACCACATATTGCCAAGAGGGAAGGAGAATTGGAGATAGTTTAGTTACACTGAAAATTGTGGTGGTAATGGTGGGGCTGTGATATGTACTGTATGATAATGATGATAAATGCGCACAAAGAGGTAACATGGTTGTCCGTCATTATCTCTGGTGATGGTAGTGAGTGAATTTGGTAAAGTAATGATGAAAGCATTCATTTTTGAACTTAACAACAAAGCCACGCTTCTAAAACAGCCTATCGGATTGCACTACTGGTGGTGTGTAGTTAACCTGATGCTGCTGTGACTGCCTATGATGGTGATTTTCTTAATAATAATAAAAATCGCTCATTTCAATTTCATTATTCATTACTATTGCAGTGAATTTTAAGCAGCGGCGGCACTAAAACCACAATGGTGGTATAAGCAAGTTAGTTCGTGCTGTTGCTATACACTTTGTCCTGATGGTTTAAAGCACCCCCTATAATTTGATCCTGCCTTGCCTGTCACATTTAAATCCAAATTTTTAAACGCACACAGTTAATTGTTGCCGTACTTGTAACATTTATTCTAAAAAAAAGATCCAGGGAAAACGGTTAACTCTTGGCGAAATTATCAACCGGAAACCAAATTTTGACTGTCCGCATGAATTAAAGCAGGTTTGATAGTTTGGGCAAAAAATAAGTTATATAACAAATTATATGCCAATGACTAGTTTACATGATTGTAACAAGCAATTTTTATATATGGGTACACGGGTTTACGATATATTGCAAGCGGAGTTTATTTTATGGCTAGTTCTGATTTACATAAGAATACATTACAAATTTATTTTTTGTGTACATTTCGGTTGATAGTTACAACAAAATTAATGATGTCTGCTACCAAAATCTTTTAAACATATACAAGAATAAATTTTACAACTATTTTGATACCTGAAACCGTCTGCGTACTCGTTACTCCACTTGTACACGCATCGATTCCATTGACATAGTTCACTCCTATGGTGTGTTAACAGAAGAGTTGTTTTCGGCGCTTCCAACCTGCTTTAATCCATGCGGACAGTCAAAATTTGGTTTCCGGTTGATAATTTGGACAAGAGTTAGTTTTCCCGAACTTTTTTTTTAGAATAAATGTTACAAATGTTACGAGTACGGTAACAATTAACTGTGGGCGTTTGAAAATTTGAACTTAAATGTGACAGGCAAGGTCAAATTATGGGGGTGCTTTAAACCATCAGGACAAAGTGTATCTAGTAGCTAATAAAAATAATGCATCGCCATCGCCAGCCACCACCACCACACACAGCAGCAGACAGTATTGATAATTCATAAGTGTTAAACTCTGTTCATCAGCAGAATGTCATTGTAGACAGTCAATGAAACGAGTGTGGAAAATACGGGTTATTCAATAATACCAAGAACGTGGTTCAAAAGTCGCTATTTTCCTCAAAACATGTGCTAGATTATTTTGGGTAATTTTAGGCTTTCATTTACGTCAATCCCATTAAGACCAGTATCTTGCAACAACTCACCTGATATATTTGATATTATATCCTGTGCTCAGGTATAAAATGGGTAATATTACGACACTCCGCAAAGTATTTTATCATTCAACATTATAATTATAGGTATAGAACTATACAACCAGACTCTTTTTGCTTGGATATTATTAACTCTGTCAAGATTGTTGTTTCAAAAGAACACATTTCGTTATTTCCTAATTATACCTATTCGGCATTCAGCAGCATCAACTTCACTATCGTCGCTGCTTTGACGTTCATTGAAGAAGAAAACGTGGCTATCGTTTTTGTTAATCGAGCTGATTTAATGTTGTGTGCGTTGTAGAGCACCGGCGCGACGACAACCACAATACAACGCTTAATAATAAGTAGCTAGCGCTAATGGTACATATTTATGACAAGAAATGTTTTTCTACAGTTCCCCTTTTTAACAGAGAATGTATTTACGTAAATGAAAAAATTGAAAATTTGCAATGGTTCCACGATCACTGACTCGTTCAACGTGAGTGGTGTTTTCCTTGTAGTCAGCCAGCCTTGCAGCTCAGGTTGCATATTTGCTATTTCTGTTGTGCTGCTCAAAACTATTTTGTAAGCATACCACGTGCACTATCCACGTTGGTGGTAGTAGTATTGATCTACCTGATGTCTTGTGCTGGTGTATTAATAAGCACGTGACTTAAGATTCTTGTAACTCATTTTCAATTCGTCAGAACAGCTCATTAACTAGTCTATTCTTGTTAAGCTCTAGAATTTGACGATATTATTATTTATCAGTTTTTTACCAAGATGAACCGATGGAATCAGTTTAAATTCTACTGGGGTGGCTTGGTTTACAGCGAGAGCGTGTTTTACATTAGTGAATTTATTCTCATTATTGAATCTGTTGTAAGCAAAACATTCAGGAAGTTACCTCGACCTGACTAAATGGGAATGACAAACTCCTTTTTTAAAAAAGCTGTCTATTTTGGGGGCAGGGGAAGAATCTCCATCCTAAAATTTATAATGAGGCTTTCCAGCTACCTTATTGTATTTGCTTGCCTTTATACTTGATATCCTTATGACTTGACTTACTCATGCTGCAGTAGAAACGTGACAGTTTTAACGAATGACGTATATTGGCAAATCATGAAATTGTAAGGATGCTTATTGGAATGTGGTGTTTTTCAATTGATTTCCTATCATTGTCAACATTATACTTGTGTGTGGTAAATAGATTTGAATTTTGTATCGCAGTGGCATCCCAAACAAGCTTTACTGTCACAACCATCCTCATCTTATCAGTGCATGGGTGAGTAGCAGCAGGCAAATGAAGCTAAAACAACGACATTCTTTTGAGAATATCAATCAAATTCCACTGTCTGTTGTTTCTTAGAAGTTGTCAACACCAGTCATCGCGTAACCTTGACAGATAGATGAACAGAAAGAGAAAAGAGATAGGTTATTTGTTTGTGCCAGTTCAAACAAGTGTCGCTATGTCGGGTAGAATGGCAACTAGCAAACTTTCTACTTTGTAGCTGACAATTAATGTGATCTATTCCAAAGGTGGCGACTGAAGTTTTTTACTCATGAACTTACAACTGAAAAGTACCTAACGTAGCAAGATAATAAAGCCAAAATTGCTAAGTAATGGAATGGGTAATTGTTAAGAAGGGTGTATAAATACAAATAAGTATCTACAGACTGTGTGGAATAATACAAAACTAAAATTCCCAACCCTCCATTTCCCTCCCCTTGTTAAAGCTGCTATCATTACGAGCATTTTGTCAAAATCCACATTCCAAACGGCTTAACCGTTCCAGAGTTATGGACTAATATTTTTTTAACTTTGACGCCCACAAAATGGCCAAACTTTGCAAAACGTCATAACTATCCATCATGTATCTGTACACCAACTTTCAGCTATATATCGTATGTTGAAATTTTAGGTGACCACCACGTTGACTCCATAAAAGCTATTGATCGATTGGCGAAAACAGAATTTCAAAATTCCTTATCTTTCAAGTGTTATCGTGTTGACAGACAGACAGGAAGACAAAGTTATTATAAACCTCTCATTGTGCGTTAACACACAGTCGGTGGATAATAAGCATTATTACATCTATAAAATAAAAAATATAAGGTTTGGAATATTGTACAACCAAATGGGTATTTGGAAAGATTTAAGCAAATTTGATGCGTTCATAACTATGGGCTAAGTGTGCAATGGGCGCCCAAGAACTAGTGTGGGTTGCTTTACGGAGCATCGCCGTTGGGGGTTTATGCCGAGGAAAAAACCAATTTCATGGAATTGGAACCTGGGAACCTTCTCCAACCACTCCATCCTCTTTGTTGCTCCGCCACTTGGCAATTCCATTAAAATGGGTGGGGATTTACTAGTTGCCACTCCATCCGGATAATGTTCAAAAACAGGAAGAAGTAACATCATACCTTTTATTAATTGTAATTTCCAGTAATTCCTTGTTTCTTCCCTGGTGCTCATTCAAAACACAAAATGATAATGAGTTTTAAAACTGGCAAAGTTCTGGTAAAACTCGATTGCTGACTGCTGATGAATGACAAGCATTAGTTTAAAGTAAAACTCAAACATGTAGAGGAACCCAAGACCGAAGCAACTTTAGCGTAAAAGGCCTGTCAAATATTAAACATTATTTTTCGGCTTAAAATAACCGAATGTTTTTAATATATAAATGTAATACCGCGACAATCAGATTGACGTCAGTCAATGACGGGATAAAGGTAGTTGTTGTCGATTGAAATGCTGACGTCCTTGGCAATACAAACACGGATAAGTTTTCATGAAAAGTTTTGTGTGTCCTCTCTAACTATTTATTATGTCAAG
>JAHZNB010003718.1:0-12359 GCA_027744295.1 Callyntrura guangdongensis
ATTCCATTTGCAATACCTTTAAGTAATTATTTGTTACGTAAGTTTTATTAATAATTTTTGACTGACGAAAATGATAAAGAAAATGCTTACTAGAGCGGTGTAACATGTATAAAACGGACATGATTATATTTAGAGCATGCAAACGAAATGCAAAAGTTGCAGGGAGGCGATCAATGCGACTGTCGTGTTAAGAAAATTCCTTTGTTGTTTGTTTGAAGAAAGCGAAACAGCAGCAGCAGCATACCAGCAGCAGTGTAACGTCGCGTGTGTCTGCTGTAAAAGAAGCTGCGCACAGAGTGGAGCTACCCGAAGCATTTTTCTATACGTTCGTTTAACTTGAATTATCAGAACTCAATAAATGAATTAGTCAGCAAAATTTTGATTGGAGATTGATTATTTTGATATGAACCTGCTCATTTCGTACAACAATACAATTAGTTTTATATATTATATGAGTCTGTGTATAGATTACCTCCAAAATAATGTATACACCTCTCGAGAAGAAATGCGAGCAAAACCAGATTTATTGACTTTATTGACTGAAAATACAGTACGTGTAGCATAGTATCAACCAAAGCTGTGGTTTAAAATGTTAAAAGATAATTTATATCATTTTAGACAAAGCTCAAAATATTTTTTCTTACTCGTACCATGAATGCGTGAACGCAGGGTTAACAGGTGACTGCCGGGGATGGAATGAGCCTGCCGCAACGGCATAATCCATTGCTGTTACGGCTCCATAAGGTAACATGGCACCCAGTCCGGGCACCCCACCCCACGGACCCGCCAGTTTCACTTTTATTTATAAACATTCAAAATTTCCATTACAGTTTTTCGTCTTGTCGTATAGTAATACCTACGCCGTATTACAGTGCTGCCCTCTCTAAAGCTCTTCCTGTAAAAATCCATCTTCCCTTCTAATAAAGAACCATTAAAACTCGTGCATTTTTCCCTAAATTTCCAATTTCCTGTCTATTCTCTACATTTTCCCTAAAAATTCTTCTAAAAAAAGGCTACCAAATATCGAGATTCGAGAGACGTACACATATATTTACTGTGAGAGTAATTTAAAATATACGGGATGGAGAGCGATGGGTAAATAAATGACTAGCCACAATTTGTAACGAGCCAACCAAAATAATTGGTCAAACGGTTTATCGCTTCGCTGCTCAAGTTAATAACAGCCACAGTCTTTCGTGATGTGACGTTCATCTACCTACCAAGTAGGAACGTAATTGTAACAGTTATATAAGTACCAGTTGGTTTGGCGTAGGTTGGAGACTCGGCAACATCCCCAGCTACCGTATATATTTAAAGCTAACTGCTACTGTAGCAGTACTACCACCGTTAATGTTCTGCATGCACGACATGCATATCTATTCCACTAAGAGAAAATATTGTTTCCTACACATTTTTCCCCCGTTTGCAACTACTGCTTGCTACCTCCAGGAAAGAAAAAATTAGAAAGAAAGTCGGCTGATTCCATTGTTTTTATTCTTTTGTTTGAGCAGGGAGCAACTTGTGCTGCTGGTAGATACATACAAGTAGTACCACACTACCATAACTGGTCATCAACAAAAGTCTGCTGTTGCATACGAGATAGCTACTTGAATGGGCCATCATGGTTGTCCCGTTTTTTCTAATAGATTCAAATGGATTTTTCCTCTTCCACTTGCTACTAAATACGGAATGCTTGGCGATAAGTATTTGAAACTTTTTCTTTACTCCCCGCCTTAAGAAATAAAATGATTTTTACAACGTATTTCGTACGAGAAAAACAACTGTGGCAGCAAGAGAGAGAGAGAGAGAGTGGGAATCGCCACATAAAAAATGAAATTGGAGCATTGCCATTTACAAAGTACCTACAATAATCTTCTCGCTTACATTGTAATTATTACTGCAAAAGTGATGGGGGCTATTTCTAAATAGCTTTTTAAATCAATTAGGCAAAACATGCTAACCATTTTTATAGCCCAATTGAAGGCCATTAAATACCACTTTTTTCTCTCCATCCCAATCTTTTGGTAGCGATTTTGCATTACGTCGCCTGGTCGTCTTACATGTTTTCTCCGTACTCTCAATATTATGGCTGATGGCTGTTGTAAGCGGGCAACAGTCTCCTAAACTACCGCTACTGGTGGTGGTGCACAACAACATAAGCTGCTTTTAAGAAAGTAAGATTTATCTGTGAAGTTAATTGCTTTTTTATGATTTTCTACGGAACGTCTGTATTTTCTTCTGGTTCTTTGTACAATATAGCCAGCAGTACTTTGTTAATAATTTAATAATGCAATGATTGTTTCTAGTAGTCCCTGTCTTAATCCCTACTTAAAACTGCAAATTGACGGTTTGGATTAACTTTGGTTCTGGTAACCTTTTTATTCTTTCTATTTACATATACGATTAGTACCTGAGTATTCCACAGTATGGCTTTATAAAACAGTTGGGGTGATTTGCTTTTCGCTTTAGCGAAAAAAAAATGAAGATTAATGAACGAACGTAATACTTGACAGGTTCACTTTTGTTTCTTTGTTCAGCTTCTTACAAAACAAAAAAATGCAGACTTTCCCACACTAATATATCCTGATTCAATGGTCAAAGTCAAGAATAGTTTTTTTCTGCTTTTTTTGTTTACCCAAAGTTCATCACTCAACAAGGAAAAGAAACTGTAAAACTTGGGACGTGAGTGAATTACTACTTGGAGAACGTGTTAAAAATGTCACGAGCATACAAACACATGTACAAATGCACACACACACACTATATAGGTCCTTGGGAGAAGAAGTGTTTACTGATTTATTTTTTTTGTCAAAGGAAAGAATAACTCAGAAAAGAGGAAGTAGAGCCTCTTGTGTGTCCTGTATATTATGTGTCTGCTGAACAGAGTGGAAGATCAATTCAATAATAATTACAAATGCAGCACAATACTAGCAACTTAGATCACCACTTGGAATATTAATGAGACGCGGACGAGAAGAGAAAGAGTATCCGAAATAACAGTTGTGTATAGTATGCATGCATGCATACTTGTGACGTGAGATTATTATTACTTTTCTGGGGGTACAGCTGTGGAGCTGTTCCTATTTTTTTCTCTTTCTCGCTGGAACGTTTGATTCACTGTATAGCCACCATTCTCTCTACTACCATGTTATTAGGACACGTTTCTTGGGGAAGCAGTTTCTTTACTTTTTTCTTGAGAAAAAGGTCACAAATGTGTGGAATCCCGTAATGAATTACGACAACAGTAAAATAATCATAATGATGCTGACGTATGGCTGACTTTGTTATCTTGTTTGTTTTTTTTTCGTAAAAAATAAAAGCAGGGGCTCTGATCCGAATTACTAATTAAGCAATAGCGCACATTTTTTGTCTTAATCAGTTTTTTTACTTCACGGCTGTGAACGGCAGCAGCAAGCGAGAGGAGGTTGCGAGAACACACTCTGGAAATTATGATTCTTGTGCAATTTGTGTATCTTAATTTTCAACAGAAACACGGCTTTCCGCCCTCCAGTGACGGCGACGAGGATGCGATGCGGATGTATTGCTGACTCCCAAAGAAAATGTGAGAGGCCCACGTAGAATAACAAAGATGGAGGGAAAAAAGGAGAAAAATGGTTATATCTATGACTCAAAAAACTTATGTAAATACTCAAAGAACGGTACTGATGATGACGATGATGATGGTAATATAACGTTGATTTTATTTTCAGAATTGCTCGTTTTACTGCCAAGTAAAAGTTGGTGTGTATGTGTGTGTGTTGTAAGAAAGAGTGTTATTGCCACTACTTTATTTTCCAAGAAAAAACGACGATGATCATGATGACGGCGACGATGAGGATCAGAGTGGAAGATGTGATGGTGATGACGGTAATAGTTCAAAAGGCGAATTTAAGAAAAAGCCCGCAGAGTAGTAGTCGTAGTAGTAGTAACAGCAGCAGTAGTAAGTTGTGCAGTATTTTTTACTGTTATGTACGAGAAATAAAGTACGTGAGAAGTGAAAAGTAGAGCTGCTGATCATGACGGGCCGCACACAATAGTAGTAGTAAACTCGAAAAAAAATCTCTCTCACATCACACCAAAAAACTCGTGCTCACTCCTTCTCTTCTAGAGTAGAGCGTCGTATCAGGCAAGCAAAGCAGTCAGCAGCAGTAGCAGCCTTTTTGGTGGTGATGGTGGTGGTTGTTGTCGGTGGTGGTGGTGTTTTGTATGTGCCTCGTGCTTTGCTTCCTTTCAAAATAAGACAAGCGAGTGGTGGCTAGAGTAAAAGAAGGGTAAGTTTTGTGTGTGTGTGCGACTCACAGAGAGAGTGTTTGAATGTTGTTCAAAGCAAAAGCAGAGAGAGCTTCACGAGTGAAGCCAGCAAGTCGGGCAATGTATATGGCCCAATAATATATGCTTTTGAATAGATACATATAGATATCGAAACATTGAATACAGAGGCATGACATGTAGTAGTAACAGAGCTTTCAGCTTTACAACTTGTCTTTCTATCTCCATTGCTCTTTCTCTCGCACTCTTCCTTCCCTAACCCAACCACCTATCTGTTTTGCTTGTTTGGGAATGTACGTTTTCCTTTGAATGTATGTATTCAACGTGTATATAATATTTTACAGCCTCCTTTCCCTTCTTAACACACTCCAGTATATAGAAGAAGACTGCTAATGTCCGTATAAAGGCAATAACTGACAAACCCGCTCTGGCTCCGATTGGTCCATTTACGACCGGAAGCACGGCCGTCACGGCTGGTGAAAATCCTTTGGCGCATGTTGAGACCGGGTGAGAGGCAGGCTTCACATACTTTTTTACTCGTCTTTTTTATTCTCTATTTTCTTCAAAGGAGTTTGTATATTGTGTTTCTGTGTGTGTAATTTTAGTTGCTCGTTATACCATTATATAACCATCTCATTCCAATTCTACAACCTGTACTACAAGTTACTTTGCTCACTAGAAGTAAAAGTACATATAGAAAACTGTGCGCCTTTTACGGAGAGACAGCCACATTGTGAATCACGTTATTTGTAGCTGGGGAACGCTGCAGCAAATATGCTTTATCTTCGTAAAGAGAAAGACATCCCTTCTGAATGTCGTTATCATACAAATATCGTGAATTTAAAAACATACAAGTACATAATGGGTAGAAGTTTTGCTAATTTAAATTATTGTTCTAGTTTTCTTGGGAGTATTGCTTTATAAATCAATATCGCAATAATGGGATCCGCTGACCAATAGATTTTTAAAACATTTTGTAATGTACATACTCTACAGTCTATTGTTGTATTTTTTTTTAAATTATTCGCCAATAAGACCCCATCAAAAGTGGTGCATTATCCATAAAATATTTTGGGATAATTTGTACTTGGCGATTCACAAAATGATAACTGAATACAGTGATTGCTGAAATAGTCAAAGGCAGAGTGTGATGATAACGATGCATGTTAAGTTGCCCCAAAAAAAATCTTCTCAAAACCAAAATGAAACTTTATGAAACTTTCGATGTTATCAGCAGTTGTTGACATTATTATTTAGGAGCGCTTGAAAATCGCAACAAAAATGCATCCATGCTTTTTCCCTTTGCTGTGATTTTGCTAGTATCGCTAATAAGCTACAGCAGTCCTTTACAATCAACAGTTTTTTTACTGATGATGACAATGGTTAGCTCAACTGATTCGTGACAATAATGACCGTGACGATTTGGTTCATTGGACTTTAGAAAATGTACGCACACATTACACACACATACACAACACCAAACACTATCATCAGCGTGTTCATTCAAGGAAGAATGAGTTGTAGCAAATAAAATTGTCCCAACGCCACTGCCACCGCTAATACTCATATCGGTACTTCTATTACCTTCGCCACAGGTGTACATAAATCCACATCCATCCCAGCAAAAATAATTTTTGTGTGAACCCCACTGAGATTATCACCGTGTCACGGTGCTGACAACCGTGGTTGAGCTAAAGCAAATCTAAAGTGTATTTTTTTTATTTTCCACAGATTTTAAAATGATGGCATCCTCTTTTGTTTTATTTGCATATTTTATATATGTTTGTGTATATATACCCCCATCGTAAATGGATGATAATGGTTTATTGCATGTTTCTGTCTCTCTTCATGCTGCATTATTTGTGGCGACACACAAACACAAGACATTTGCTAATTCAGTGCCACAGGTTTTTAACAAGAGCAACGTGACAGCAAAAGGTAGAAAAAAAACAAATTGGAGAGAAAGAAAAACTTTTTAAAAATCCCTATTGCGCAGAGTCAGCAGCACTGAGAAGTGAAGGAGCTTTGCAGTGTGTAGTGTCTGTGGATAGCAAACGTACGTGTCGGTGGTTTGCATGACTCTGCTTATTTTTTGGTCACATCCCCACAAACAGCAGTACTTTTGGTTTTTTAGTATTCACAAAAAGTGTTTATTCTTTTTTTTAAAAAAAATGCCATGAAAGACGCAAATACAAATATACTAAGGGATTGGAAGGAAACGGGATATGTATTAAATGTGAAGAGAAAGGATGACGACGACGACGACAACGACGACGATGTTGATGATAATGGGAGATTCTAGAGGGTCTGTTTGAGAAAAAGTATGTCTATGAAAGCGCATCTAAGATCATATGTTGAAGCCGTAGACGATCATCGCCGTCATTTACATGAGTGGTGGCACCATCACAGCCGTATCATCAGTAGAATAACGATGATGATTGCAGTGAATGTTTGTGTGATGATGTTATCGCCATCGTTGTACCAAATAGACTCGGCGTACATGACTGCAAACAGGGAACTGTGGTGACGAGCGCTAAAAAAAGTTTTCTTTTCAGTGTTTATAGTCATCAGTTATGTACTAAAAGTAGTACTGGTGGTACCCGACACGTATACAATATCACAGATGAGACACTACTGGGACATGACTGTGACGTTTTTATACATGTTATATACTTTTTTGGAGACAAAAACATACGAATTTAGTTTTTTAACCAAATTGTCATTCAGTTGTAGTTTTGCTACAGTCGTTGCATATGTGATGATGATTGTGGCTTTCGCTTACTATTGTGACGACGACCGAGAGGGAGATGCAACCAGGCCACGAAGAAAAAATAAGAACCCCTAGAAGAAAAAAAATCCTACTGCACACTTTTGCTACTTTGTATGGAATCAAGATCATCTCTGTCGTCGTCATCGTTTTATAATATAAAAAAACTAGCAGATTCTTTTATACGTATTTTCTCACAAGTACCAAATATAGTCGTCTCTCTTTTGTAACTTTGACATCGGCCGAGTCTCACTTTACCTCCCTCCCACACCTCTCCCAACAACATTCGCATTCTTCCTGGCTTTCTTACTGATTTCTTTTCTTCTACGAAGCCTACAAAATTATATTGTGTAAAAAAGTTTGATGACGACGACGACGATGGTAATCATTATGTGAGTTGCGTGAGTAAACGACAATAAACACATACAAATGGGAGAACACAACTAAACTGCCATGAGAAGGTTGTTGTTGTCCACATCACATTCTCCTCATCATCCTCCCAGACACATCCGCATACGCAACCATAGTAGTAAACCAATTTTAAGCATTCGTTTCCTGCAACATTTAGACCAAATGTTTATACATTTTTGCACGGCTACCACCACCATTGCCCACTTGTATGTAGTTGCAAAACAAATGATGAGGGCAAACCAAGAAGGAATAAAAAAAGAAAGTTGCATGCAGAGAATTATTGTGTGAAATGGCGGAAAAGTAAGTAGGGTGTACTATAGAAAAACTATTTTGGTGTTCGTGATGTTGATTATAATATACAGATGTGTGTGTGTTGTCGACGGCGGTGGTTGTTTCGTGCCTGCTTACTTTACTGATGATGACGACGACGAGGATGATGTTGATGATGAGCGAGGAGGATGAGTACAAAAACAAGAACCATGATGATGACGATGTTGCCGCTGCTTTCACCATTGCAGTTTGTGTCCTTCATTGTATACGAAAACCAAGAGTAGCAGTCGTCGTCGCAAACCTACCCTCCTCCTCCGCAACCTACCTATTCAGTATTCGACTAAGGCTTTCAGATGAGACGTGAGAGTGGCAAAGTCACACTTCACCAGATCGTAAAAACAGACAGAGAAACTGAAGAAAGGGAGGAATCGTACTCAGCAGGCACACTTGCAAGAAGTAAAAAATATGATTCAATGACTGCCTTCCTTTTTTCACTACTACTACTTTTAGCATCACTACTACTACTACTTATTGCAGTCACATTTTTTCAGCATTTGTGTCCTGTATTTTTTTCTTGCTTTTTTGCAAACACGTTTGTACCACTACGGCCAGTGTGAGGATATATGCACCCATTTTTACCATTCCAGTAAGGAGCAAACACGCCTGCAAAACTTTTCTGTCGCAGAATACTAAGCAATTCAACGAGATTTTTTTCACAATGGTAAAAATTTAAGATTACTTGTTACTTAACCCTCCCAGGCCTTGTGTGTCATGTGGTGCGGTGTGGTGGTCAGATAAGGAATCATACAGAAAAATTGCACAAGGTTTTTCTAATCGTGATGATGGTGTAACACAACTTTTCTCTATAACTCTTCCTGCCTATCAACAGTGGTGATATTTTTTTGTGTTTTTTTGTATACTGTAGGACGTTTTCACAAATCTTTTTACCCCAAAGCCGTGCCTCTATCAAGGGTTGAGTGTGGTGGGAAAAGGGGCTATAAGGCAAAAGTCATCCGTAATCATATCTTTTCCGTGACCTGGAAAGTCTCATATTATCAAGTAATACATCTCTGAAGGTTGGTTTGGCTGGTGGGTTGTTAAACAATGTATGCTTTATTTTGGACAGTCACAGACCCCTCTCCCCCCGCTATCTGTCTGTTTAAGATTCAACAAAGGGCACTGTTTTTTGTTCGTGCTATCATGTTCCCTCCTTTTTATGCTACTTGCTTGTATGTAGAAGGTAAGTGAGTAAGTGTGGTTTGTGCCCGTTGTGTTATGTGGTGTGTGTGTCTTAATGCCTTTGGGCGGCTTTCCGAAATGGTCCATGAGGTGCTAGGATGATGAGTCAAGATGAGAGCGTGCTCAGGTTGAAATTGATCGTAAAAAAGTACAACCAAGTTGAATCTGAGGACGAGGTGTGTAGGATCAAGAAATGAAAGGAGTCAAATAGTTATATCTTAATATACGAATCTGGGCTATTAGGCTAAGATGTGCTTTCTTTTGCTGTGGCGGCAGTAGAGATGAAACCGGGGAAGGTGAATGGTATCTCAGAGAAATATTATGTTGTGTGCGTGGTCGGTTGATGATGATGGTGTGGAATCTGTAATGAATATTTTATTCATATCTCCTCTTTCCTTTACGTATCACATTATATCATACACCCACATCCCTGATAATTTAATTACTTGGTCATCCCGAGCTCCTTATTGCTTCACCAGATCAGCTATAATATTCGTCGACAGAATTTTTATGACGTTTTACAAGAAAATGAGTCTCCCACTTGGGAAAGTTCTCGGATGGTCTAATATATCTACTATCTATCTATATTGTCTCAACAAAATGGGAATCTACAAGTGAGTTCAAGTCTTTCGAATTGTTCAAGCGACTACCCCAGTTTAAGGGTGCAAGTTATGCATAAAAATTTAACTTAATGGAATGTCCATCACCGAGAAAAAACCATTTACTTAGAATGAATGCATGAATGAATATAACAATCCGACTGGAATGATTTTCTTGACGGAAAACTTTGAACGATGGACCCAACAACAAAAACAACGGCGAATGACGGAGAAAGTCAACTGAAAAGCGTTTGATGGGAATGAAAAATGGGAGTGAAGAAAAGGGTCGTCCTTGTGTTCCTTTTTATTCAGTCAAGTTGTAAGCCCACGTCAAATATTTTCCTATATAAACAATTTTGTTGGCAAGTTAGCCACGTCCTTTTCAGGGAATCCTAAACACATCAAAACAGCCTGGACATTTGGTTCCTAGTAAAAAAATTTTTATCACGTTGATATAAGAACCGGTATTGTTGTGCTGTTTTCCAACGATTCTCTGCAGCCAAATAAGGGATGCGACAAATAAGTTGGTGATAGTGGTAATATATTATATAGTCCCACAGAATGATGCCACAGGATTCCATCAGTTTAGCTTTGTAAGCCTGCTTAGTACCAGCACTGCTCTTGGTAATATGTTAACGTTCACATGCCTATATAAAGTAGACACGATGATACGACGTTATACTTTTACCGCTGGTGCTGCTGATGACGATGAAAAACCACCCCCACGATGTGGCAGGGAAATCAGCGGCGGTGGCATTGCAGCCTTCATACGCTCTCTCTCTCTCTCTCTCTCTATGTGTATAATATTATTTTTCCGTGAAAAAGGCATCGAAAGCAGCAAAGATCCCTAGGAATCCAAAGGGATGCTGCTCAGAATACTAAAAAGCGGATGCTGCAGTAGTGGCGGAGGTGGTGGTGTTTTAACGCAGCCATGTACAATGCACACTCGCACATGTCCGTGTACACACTCCACGTACTCGGTATGTTGCTACTTTTGCAACTAAAAGAGAGCAAGAGAAAAGGAAAGCCAGAGAAAAATTATTTTTTTCTTCAAAAGCTGCTGCTTCACTCCCTGCTTTACAGCTTGCGTGGAGAGTTGGCCGCAGTACTTGTGTTCAAAGAAGACGGCACTACTACTGCTCTCAGACTTGGCACGGCTCAGTCCCAACCATGTCCGTCCGATTTTCTCTTTCTCCTGAGCATCCCTTCTCTTAGGAAAACTTTACACAAAAAAGTCTTGTCTCCGATACAAGTTATGGGAAAATCCTGAAAGAATTTTAGTTGATCATTCGCCATCAGTTTTTTTTGCTTTCCTCAAAGAAAGTCAATCTTTATAATGATATGCTTTCTCATCTTTCATATACATATGCAGTAATACTACTGACTAGAGAAAATAAGTTTCGGGGTACGTCCAAAAGTTTCATAAGAAAGTCCATTTCAGCACTATTTATCTCAAAGCAAAAATATTTTGTTCAAGTTTCATTCGCTTCCTTTTATTCATACAACCTGTATACATATTATAATAATCAGTAAGCTTTCCCGTTGTTGTTTTCCCCATTCTTACAATTTCCTTAGCTATCTTTGCTCATATTGCGAAGCATGACTACGGAACTATATTGTGTCAGGGAAAACCAAAAGGGAAAAAGTAGGAAAGCTCTTTCACAAAGTCCCTCTTTTTAGTCCCTGTAAGCTTAAGGCCCGACTTAAGAAGGACTATTTTCTTATTCTTTTCTCCCTTTCTTTCTGCTTATTTATTTACTCACTCTAGCCTGTGAGCCATGGAGAGTTTGGGTATTATATTGGCTTTGGTTTACAGCAGACGGGAGAGCTGTATATAACTTGTTTTTATCATAATAATCACTATATGTATGTGTGTGGATACACGTTACCAGAGACGATATTTGACAAAGTGCGAACATCCCAGTAGCTGTAGCATTAAGTTGGGTTTGGGTAGTTTAGTAAAGAAGTGATGTTCGTCTACAATACTGCAATGCAACACGGCGATGGCACTGGTGGTGGCGTCGTCGTCGTCACTAGAGAGAATATTATTTGAACAAAGTATAAAGTCCTAACTCTTTTTTCTCCTCTTTTCAGCTTTTCTCCTACTTTTATTCCTTTGGTCAAAATTACAAGGGAATCACGGGATTTACGATGCTTATTACATGCTGGCATATCAATGAATTCCGACGATCTCGTGTGAACGTGAGATGACTTAGTGAATTCCCTCAAGTTTCTCGTTCTCTCTCTTTCTTGCTCTTGCCCGTGTTCCAATATTAGCATCTCCCTTCTATTTCCTCTCTGTGAGATCTGCTTTCTTTCTTACGCCACCACCACCACCACCAAACTGCAGCAGGAAAACGACGATGTGTACATACAACAAGGCGTCCAAAAAGATATTGACTTTGTGCTGCTGCTGCTGCCGCCGTCGCTTGTGCGATGTATGTAATACTTTAACACACACAACCACCACCAGCAAAAGACACAAAGACTAATATTATCGTCATCGCTAACAGTCTGAAATGCCTGTATGCCCACTAAAGAAAATGTACACACGTAATTTTCAGGATGAACATGATCTCCATAAGAGCTGCATTACCAGCTAGCTTGTAAAAATAGACGTAGGGCAACACTTTATTTAGGTTGGGGTATCTTACGCCCCAGACAAGTTATTTGTCCTTTTCCAGCTTTCTTATACTGGGGGATGTATATCGCTTGAACTTACTTAAATTTACATACTGGCATAAGATGGATCATGAAGTTAAGGAATATTGATGTCTCTCGTGCATGGTATCTTCCACCGGTAT
>JAHZNB010003719.1:0-15484 GCA_027744295.1 Callyntrura guangdongensis
AAACCGAACCGAAACCGGTCCAAAAACCGAACCGAAACCGACCGGTTAAACCGAAAAACCGAAACCGCGGCATCCCTAAAAAAGCACGATGACTCTTGAAGGTAAATGATTTTTGGAACTCTGTTTTATATTCTGTATATTTTTATATTCAATATCAAGACATTGATATCAATGATGTCAATGTCAATATCAAGATGTGACTATTTTAAATTTTACAAAATGTACACTAAATTTTGTACGCGAAGCACTGAACAAAAGTTATTGGTTTTATCATCATGTCTGTGTGTACTCTGTGAAGACCCCTTCTAAAATACTAAACCAATTGACTCCAAACTTGGCACACATGCATTAAGCGTCAGTGGGCCACTCACTCAGTGGCTTCCCTGATGCTGATTTTCAGCGGAATCAGATGCCGGCAACCCTTAGAAACCGTTACAACTTCAAAATTGTTACAAATAAAGGCAATATATCATTCGAAACAATATGTGACACAGTTTGGGTCAAATTTCTTAGCGGTAACCGTAAGAAACTGGTATAACATGAAATTTTTTGATGCCATGTATCATTCGAGCCGTCTAACTAACGCAAAACTTAATCGCATACAAAAGTTAAATTAGGACATGTCCTGTGGAATTGTTGCAGTGGTGTTCCATAAATAAGAAAAATTTTAAGACATTTAGGCGCAACTGACAAACGATTTATCTACATCTGGCGCTATCCAAATCTATTCGGGTAATTATTAAGTGGCGAAAGGTTTTTTACGTTCCCGCTATTTATTGCGAGTATGAATGTCTGTCCGTCTGTCTGTTCGCACCATTTCTCAGAAACGGTTAAAAAATTTGAAATTCTGTTTGCATTAATCGTTATCCTATGACCCTTAGATATGCGTGCACCTGATACGCTATGAGGTCAACGGGGTAAGAGGGCATATTGGTGTTTATGAAGCGATTTGCACCAAACTTCGTGCGCATATCCCTCAATAAGCAAACAAAAGCTTGGCCTCCTAGCTCAAGAGGATAAGAGTCAAAGGTCATATAAGTGTAACTCTGGTGCTTGTTTGTTTGAGACCCTACATCGAAGTGGTCAAAGGTCATACATGTTAATCTCTGGTATTTATATGGCGATTTGCACTAAACTTTTTTAGTTGAATTGAAAACGATTGGAACAAACACGTAAATTGTCTTTATAATTCCAATATATACGTGCTTTCGCTACTTCCCTATGTCCTTGACTTGATGATTTATTTATAAAACATTTTAATATGATTTGTAGTATTGTGTAGTAATTGTAGCTCTACCTCCTCATCGGGTTACATAAACATGACCTTTGACCTAGGGCGTCAAACTTTTGTATACTTTCACAGTAGAAAATAGGCTGCATGTGTACTAATCGTAAGTTTGGTGCATATTACCTCATTACCTCACAAATACTAGAGATATCATTTTATGACCTTTGACCCTGATACCATCTCCCTAGATGGTCAAGCTTTTGCCTTCTCCTAGAAAAGGTCATAGGCTACCTGTATACAAAGCTTTGTGAATATCGCCCCATAAATACCATAGACACCTTAACATAACCTTTGACCGCTTTTACTTATGGCGTCAAACTTTTTGCCACTTTGAAAGGAAGCCATAGGCTACTTATATACAAGGTTTGGTAAAAATCGTCTGACCACAATTCCACAGAAATCCAACGGTTTTATATGGACAATGATCCTGAAACCGTTGCTCTAAAGGATCAAGCTTTTGGCTTCGTGTAGAGGAGACAATAGGCTACGTGTATACAAAGTTTGATACAAATCGCATAATAAATACCAGAGATACACCTATGTGACCTAAGGCCTAAACTTTGACTTTCACAGGAGGCAACACACCTTCTATTTACTAAGTTTGGTAAAGTCGCCCCACAAATACTACGGCACCTTTGAGCCCATTGACCTGGAAATCCCAAAATCATTTCCAGGGAAGCATAATAAATGTGGTATCGATTGATGAAATCAGAATTTCAAAATTCGAAACCGTTTTCGAGTTATCTTCTGATCGGACGGACAAATAACGTGAAGTTAATTCGAGTTTGGACGTGAACTTCATCACTGAATTGTCTGGTGCTAGTGCTAAGGTACATGACAACAGTAATTTGGGATTACTTTGAAGTACGCTAAGTTGCTGTCAAGGGTCGTGATGTACTAATTGTGAGTGAGAGTCAATATCAAAATATCAGTTCGTCACAATTTTTAAAGTGTTTCAGTTTCACTGCAGAGTAACAAAACTACTAAACTATAATTACTATTACAACTAATAATAAATGCTATATGAACAACCATTCACCTTTAATACTTCCATGTTCCATGAACAACTATCGTATCAGTCAAATTTCCATTTTTTTCCTACAAAATAACGCTCAGAATTTTATTGGTTATTTTCAATCCAAACGGAAAATGAAAGCAGCTCTGTCTAAGGGATCATTCAATTAGAACGTAACGCAAAAAAATAGGGTTTTAGGCATCCCCTCCCCCCTTGTCACACTTTTTTAAACGCAACGACCCTTGCGAGAAAATAAATGGAAGGCGGTGAAATATAACCGACGGTACAGATGAGAATTTTGTTGACAACAACGACTTTGTACTTTATTACCAAACAGTAGTGATAATCATCGTTATTTCTTAACTAACAATAAAAATTAACCAATAAGGAATAAAATTTAAACTTGTAATTGTACCACCAACCTTTACGTTTATTATTATTATTACAGCATTAAAATACCACTTGAAAGAAATAACCAAAAAAATCATATTATATAGTGTAAGTACACTTTTTATATTATTTTTCTACACTCCAATAAAATAGCCCCTTTAGAGAAAACGCCAACTGATACCAAAATCAAAATCTAAAAGACTTAAACGAACAATTTTTTTTACAACCAATTAAATGAATGAATATATTGATGATTGTTGTATATTATTTATAATAATATTTTTAATCCTATTAAAGCAACTGGTAACGCCGCAAATGGATTACAGTTGAAGATTAATATTTGAAAAAACATGTATAAAAATAGTTGGTTGCTTTTAACGACGGCGGCGTGACTCTGGGGATGGAGAACGATTGCGGGGAGAGGGGCTCTTGCTCTTGGAGTCACCCCCACGACGGCGACTGGAGACTGGAGAGCGACTGCGGCTGCGGCTTTTAGACTTGGACCGACTACGGGAGCGACGATCGTCATCGCAGTCCTCTTTGACGCTAATGTACGAAGTTTCGCCCTGAGATGTTCGGAAGGAGAAAAAATGGTTATTTGTTACTGAAACTTAGATTAAAGTTTGGATAACTTTGATAATAAGTGGGGCTGCAGTGGGATGCACTCCCTCCTTCAACTGGTCCATGAAAGGAAAAGAGCAACCATTCCAGTAAAAAATAAAATCTTACATTTGCGCAAATACACACACCAAGCAGCTAATTATCCTGTCCTGGCATAGCATCATAGCAGCCTTTTTTAATTTACTCCCAATCCTAAGTAAGCAGTACAACAATCCTTCCTATCCTATATTTTCAGTATTCCTGACTGCTCTCTCTCTCTCCCTCCCTCCCACGTCCCCGGTAATTTTTTATATCCGGAAGTTCCATACCAGCAACCATCACGCGATACTTGGTCCGACGAACAGAGCTCCCGCGATGACCGTCACCTCCACCTCCTCCTCCACCACGACGATCCCGTCCTCCTCCACCACCTCCGCCGCCGCCGCCACCTCCGAAACGGCCAGGGCGATCACCACGTTCTCCCTTGGTGAATTCCACGCGAATCTTCCGACCCATGTAGGTGTAACCATCCCGACGGTCAACAGCATCTCGAGCATCCCTTCAAAACCAAAAGCATTACATATTTAAATGCACCCACATTAAAACAATTTCGGTTCAAAAACAGATCATTAATTAAGTGAATTACGTACCGCGGATCCTCAAATTCAACAAAAGCAAAAGGGTTCTTGGAATTGTAGCGCCCAGTTCCAGACACCAGATTCACGTCCAAGATCCTTCCATAGTTATCGAATAGTTCTTCAATGTCCTTGGAACGCGTGTCGGGGTGGAGATTTCCAACGTAGATACGACGATCCTCCTTGCGACGGGAAGACATGATGATGACTTCAATTGACCAAAATAATTTAAAACGACAACACAGCGGTTCTTGCTCTGGCTATTAGGAGCTTCCACCTATGAAATAAAAATTAGCAAAATTTTAATGGGTTCGACATATAACAGCCCACTAAGCACTCAGAAGCATTACAATGATTACATATTATTTACTACTACCAATAATGTACTAATCTAGTGTGATTTAATTATTTCATTCACAATAATATCGCTAATTCTACCTTTCCCTCTCTACGAATGAATGATGAAAACCAGTTATATTTATAGTTAACCGATAATTAAAAAAATAACTAAACCTCGAAACTAACTGAAATGTGGTTGATATAATTGTGAGTCGTTTCATTAATTATTTAAATCTCTCCCAAACGCAACCAAGCCCATCAAATACCTCCACCTCACAACTTACAACAGCTGACGGCCTCCGATTACCATAATTCATTAATATTAATAAACCGTCAAATGAATATATAATAAAACTACCGTAATCAATGCAATAACTTACTAATACTTAACTTATTTATAATCGTAGATATACGCAAGTACTGTTTAATTATTAATTATAATTTTAAAATTAAAATTAAAAAAATTACCACCCACTTTTTCGACTTGAGCTAAAAAAGACACGACAGTGTATTACGTTAGGTTAAACTGTTGTGCTGTCACCTCAACTACCACCACCAATGAATAAAAAAACGACAGAAAATTAAGCGTCACCACTACACACGTAACAGAAAGAAGATAGAATCGTTGTCGTTGTAGTTACCACACAAACAGTAGTTTAATTTGTGAGAGTAAATTAAACAAAAAAAACAATAGAAGAATAGAAGAGGTGTGAAGGAAAAAAATTGAGAAATATTCACCACCACGAATATTATTTGCCTGAACGAGAGAAGCAGCACAAGCAGCACCAATGACCAAGAGCAAACAGTAAAAAACACGTACGCATACAGAAACATGAACAGTAGTACGAGTACGAGTGTTGCCCCCAGTCGTCATCATCTTTATCCCCGACGTCCAAATCCTTCTTGTCATTCTTTCAATGTCCCAAAGTCCCAATTTTAATTGGTCAATTGTGTCTATTTATTTAGGCACATGCTACATTACTATACAATTTTTCTACATCGTGTCCGACCGTCCGTTGGGCACGATAAGTCTTAAAGGAAAAGGAATTTTGAATTTCTTTTTTCACCAATCGGTATATATGACGAATAGCTCGTTGGAGTCAAATGGGGGGCGAGATTGTTTGGATGAGACTTTAACGCCAATACTGCATGCATGTGGCTACTTTACAGTTTACTAGAGTTTATTGTATAAATATAACTATTGCACTTGTAACGACAAGGTTTTGCACTGTGATATATAAGATGCGAATCATGTAATATTCAGTTTTCGACGGTGCGGAGCGAAACAAGTTTATATGTATCAATCAAATTTAGACGAGACATGGTATAGTTTCGATTGAAAAATTTAATTTCAACAAGAACATTGTGGAATCATATTAAATGAAAAATTCAAATTTGATTGGGCAATAACAATTTTAAATAAAAGATGGGTGTGATATAATTATATTATTGACGATGTAGTGCAACTTTGATTAAATTTTGGAGGTCACGAAATTATTTCCTATCAAAAATTCAAAATGAACGGATGGGTAACTGTTCGTATAATTTTTAATTACATGAATTAGAACATGTTAATTCTGACTGAAAAAATTAAATTAGGACAGCAGTCTACTGAATACTTTCTGAAGCAGTCAACATTCGTTCGAAAATAAAATCTAGAAGTATGACGACAAGCTAAGACATTCTCATAAAATAACTATATAAGTAAATTGGACGTCGGGGATGACACTGAGTAGTCTTGGGTGTCGGCTAATACGCACACGGCACGTCTCGTGTCTCGTTGTCCTATCCTCCTTTTGCATTGTGCTACAGCCGTCTTTTCATAGGAATTGTATGCTCCCACTATAACACACATTGTGTTTGGGGCTACGCACGAAAACACCGGGAGTGTTTTGATTTCAAAAATTTCCAATAGGATTGCAGTGTTTTGTATTGCTTCTTTTTATGCATAGCAGCAGCAGAAGCGAAGGGTAAAATGCTTACGTGCATCATCTCATCATCATCATCATCATCACACAACATATTCATATACATGTATTCCAAACTACAATTACAAAAAATTTACAATTGCGACGCGACTGGGTTTTATCACTATGACTTGTGAAACAAGCCAACTACATAACTACCAAAAATAGCGGGATTAAGGTAACCGTTTACACCGTTACTAACTCTATTAGTAGTTAAATAAACTTGAGTAAATATAGTTGTTGGTTAGTTTGAACAAGTTTTACTGATTAGGAATGGATAATTAAAGTGGACATTTAAATATTTGGGATTGTGTGTTAATTAGTGGAGGGAAATTGGAGGATTGAATAAAGTGCTAATTATTATAGTATCATCATGGATGTGGTAAATTAAAAGGAAGTTAAAGGAATCCTTGATAGGTAAACAAACGGCGATCGTCTGGAATGATTTTTTTTGTATTAACTGTAATATTTAAAATATATCACAACCGTTCTTATATTAAGGTCTTAAGCTGTAACAAATGGGATTATTATTTATTTATTAAAGTCGAAGCGGGTTTTGGATCAAATCTGAAGAAGGATGCTGCATCAGGGAGAAAGTGACAAAGATGCTGATTTGGTGGAACTGAAGACCGAGTTGAAGACGGTGGTGGAGGCATTGAGTTTCCTACATGATTTTGTGGAGAGTGTGTTTGGTTAGTTAACTTACTACCTATTACCTAGAAATTAGTAGAAATACTTAGAGATGATAAGTTACCGTTTTTTTAAATTTTTATGAACTTGTACACTTGTATCACCTAATCTCTTTACTTTATTTCAGGTGCTAAATATCACAATTTTGTGGGATTGGAACAACCCCATGGAGGAATCTCTGTGTCCAGCAGTGGTTGCAGCTCGGCCAACAGTGTTCAAACGGCGCTACGTCGACTTCAGTGGAAACACAACCGTAGTCAAGATAGCGAGGAACCTTTTGAAATATCCCCTTCAATCCCAGTTCGAACTGAAGGCAGCCGGAGGGATAGTAGAGGAGATAATGGTTACTCATCTGGAGGTACCCCAGTCCCCGAGGGAAGACGAAGCTCAGCATCCTCACTGAATAAAGTGTTCAGCCCATTAGAGGAGTTGCCTCAAGTGAAAATTGAGTCCACCGAAGCCACAGAGGACATATCTTGTCGATTTTCCATGTCTGTGGGGCGACCAGAAGTTGTGGGTGAGTTCACTGTGTAATATGTGATTGTAGCAGTTACTGTATCTGTATCACAATGACCTGTGGTGGTGCAAATGAGGTGCATTCCAATTATTTGCATAAAACTAATTATATTTTTTTAACAGCTGTCAAGTATGAAGTTGAAGATACGGATTTTCTAGACGATGTGGATCCGTTTGGAGGAGACTCTACAAGTTATCATTATGAAGGTGAGGAGTCTGAATTAAAAATCGAAAACTGTTACCCGGTCCAACCTCGAGGAATACACCAAATGGAATCATCCAGTACAAAACCTGCAGCCAATTTTTCTTCGGTTCATTGCAACAACCCACCACCATCACACCGGTTCATACCAGAATTGATCCCGATTCAGTCAGATTCTCTTCTCCCCGAAGTTACTGCCACCATTCCAATTTGCAAGGAGGAGGATGACGAGGAGAGTGGATCTACCTCATTCAGTGATAATAATTCCGATACTGACTGGCATCCATCCTCCGAGATGACCAGTGTTTCTTCAAAAAGATGCAAACAAGACTCCAATAAACGGAGAACATTTGCAAAGTCGACGAAGCGCTCATTCAATCCCAATGTCAATTTTCACACCATCACCGATCATCGCCCATCTTTACCACCCTTTACTGCCGCTAGTTATGCAAACATGGCACCCCTAAAACCTGTACCGTCGTCGGGACCTAGTAGTGGTGGAGGTCCTTTCAAGTGTGACATGTGCCCTGCGTCGTACAAACAGGAGGAAAGTCTTAGAAGTCATCAAAAATACAAGCACAACCCGAGTCGCATTCAGTGCACTTGTCACCTATGCGGAAAGTCCATGTTCGTTTGAAAACAAAATCAAAATCAAAATTTTAGACTAAAATATTTAAATAATTTACTTGATTATTATTCTGATCCAAAATATTTTTCCTATTTATATTCCTACACAACAGGGTGGACAAGTACCGTCTGCAACGACATTTACGCTTACATACTGGAGAAAAACCGTTCGAGTGTGAATACTGTGGCCAATGTTTTTACCGGAAAGACTACCACACCAAACATTTGCAACGAAAACATGGCATCGTCAACAGCAGTAGTGGCGCCATTCGACACGCCACTTCAGAAGCACCTCCTCCTCCGTCAACCAAAGTATTACGAAAAGGCAAGCCCCCACCACCATACTCCATCCCCTCCTCATTCCAAAATCTCATGTCCAACATTTTTGAAACACCGTCGCCATTCCCACCGTTAAGGAAGTCAATGCCATCATCCCCGGCTCCGGGTAACGTTGGACATTGTGTGACCTCTCCTTCATCCTCATCCGCTTCCCCTGGCGCCACATCATCATCATCCCCCGCGGCTAAGGATCAGTGTAATTTTGTGGACGTTTTCTCTAGTCATTCGAGTACCGAAGGAGGAGGCAGTGGTGTTGGCACTCGTTACGATAGCACCAGCGGCCCTGCCAACAGTGTTAATGAATTTCCTGTCGGAAGTATCAATAATTTGATGACCATGACCTCGCTCACATTTGACGACCTCATATCCGCCGACTTGTAAAACGCCGCCGTTTGTACTTTCTCATTCTTATGTTACACCTTACACCTTTTATCTTTCAATTGTACTGAGATGTCACAGTCGATTTATGGCTTTTTAAATGCATTTTAACCTTACATGTGCAATATTTTCCTTGTTTTTCTGATTAGATTCAGAAACTTTTGTGCAATACAAAAATAATTAATTAAGTTGTAGCTTGTCTATCGTGTTGTCGCTTTTATTATAAAACCGAGAGGTAAGAGTTCGGATATTAAAAAAATATTAGAATAAAGTTGAAAGAATAACAATATTGTTTCTCTCATCTATTTACGATTACAAATTTATTTTTCAAAACTTAACAAACGGAGAACCAAATTAATTTATAGTTACGTATGTAAATGCCTTTAATCGCAATTTGAAAGAGCCACACGTCCTCGTCGTCATTTGTACGACTTTCCCTTTCGTGAGGAGCCTTTATTCGTTTGAGTTGTCTTTCTCGGGATGTCGTCGAGCAGTCCGCCGTGTTTGTTGTTGACGTGATTTCTCAAGTTGTGTCGGTGGCCGTACGCCGCCCCACAAACTTGACACACAAATGGCTTCTCCTTTGTATGTACCCGCATATGTTCTCCCAGCTTCTGCTTCGAAAAGATCTTCTTTCCACACACGGAGCACTCAAACTTCCAAGTTTCTGGGCCCGCATGGAACTGCTTGTGAATTTCCAACCGAAACTTGTCTGGAAATCGCCTCCCACACTCATCACAAACCTCCACCGAACACTTCTTTTCCGCCCGATCATGCACGTATCGTTGATGAGCCAGTAATCCCGCTTTGGTCCAATACTTTTTGTTGCAATTTTCTACAGGACAGGTTATCTGATCAGCGCGACGGTGAGAGTAAGGTATGTGCTTCTCCAACTCGGCTTCCCTCTCGAACCGCTGCCCACAGCCGGGAAACGTGCAATTAAATTTAAAGTCTTGTTCCACAGTTTTGTGTTTGTTACGGCGGTGCAGACGGAGATAAAATTGCTTTGTGAACAGTTCTCCACAATCCACACACTTGTAAGCCTCCTCCTTTTGCTTCTTCCACGAAATGTTCTCGTGCACCTCCTGTACGTGTTCTCGAACTTGACTCTTTTTCAAGAAAAACGCCCGACAGTCTTTCCGCTCGCAGTAGTGCAGCTGCTTACCATCAGCAGCGGGTTCCCCGGACCTCTCGTCGAGTCCAGTGTTCTCAAGTCGGTGATGGTGGTACTCCATGTAGTGCCTTAACACGTGCTCGACCTGCATTTTGTCAGCAGACCCTACCACATACCGATACACCATGCGACAGATGGGACACCGCTTCTTATCACCTACCAAACCAAGATGCTCCTCCAAAAAGTGTTCCAAGTAGAGCCCCCTTTTGCCAACGCCAAAGTCACATCGGGAACAACTGTACGCTTTGTCATTCTTATTACCTTCGCCGCCCACCTTGTGCACCGTTTCATGAATGGCCAGGTCGATGGCAAAGGGCATCACCACCTCACATACGGCACATTGGAACTCACCATGCAATTTGGAATGTGACGTCAAGTCTGCTTCTTCCATGAATCCCTTTCCGCAGTCGCTCACCTCACAACGATACTTGACCTTCTTATCTTTGACAATGTCCTGAATTGTGAGCCCATCTTCTGGAAAGGATATCACCATTTTACGTCTATTGACAAAAATTGACGAACCCTTCTCATTGGCTACGGGATCATGCCGCCTCCACAAGTGAGATTCAAGTTTAGAAGGATAATGAAATGACATTGGACAATGGGGGCATTTATGCTCACAGCTCTGCATTTTTCTGGTGTGTGTTTCCCTCTCCTTGGCTGACATCTTCATTCTGGTAATGTTATTTTCCACGGAGCCCATGTATGGGTGCACCCGGTTCCAATGCACGTGCAGTTGTTCTTCCGTCAAGAAATAGGCGGAGCATTGTGAATCCTTACAGCGAAATGGGTTATCAGGATCCTCCAGTCGGTTAAGGTCGTGGTAGTTGACGTAGTGACTCAAAGAAACCGTCTCCCTCCCATGAAATTTTTCCTCGCAAATGGGACATGAGATCACCAGCGCGTTCAAACTCAAGTGGACCTCGAGATAGTGGTTGATGGCATCCATCTTGCGGGACTTTACGACGTCAACGCACCTTCCACAAACAAACTTTTCCCCAGGTCGAAATTCCTCCTTTTCTAATTCCCTCTGTTTATCCTCCGTGTGCTTCAATTCGTGGTCAATTAACTCCAAGGCGGAGCACGTTGTGAATACCTTGCAATCTTGACAGTGATATGGCTCTTCCCTGTGGTGTAATTTAATGTGACCTTCCAACTCTCGGTCGTGAGTAAAAGTTTGACCACACTCTGGTGTTGGGCATGGATGATGGCGGGAGGTGGAGGGGAAGCCTTCCAATTTCACGTCGGTCATGGAAATTGCCTTCCTAATCATGTCCGCTTTCAGAGTAGCTTTCCCATTGGAATGCTTGTACTGTTGGTGAGTCACAAGGCTTGGTTTATACTTGAACGGCTTCAGAGTAACACATTTTGTGCACCAATATTCACTTTTTCTTCTCTTTTTTTTAGATTTTGATTTTAAGCTGGTTTGGATCTCCACTTTGCATTTTTTACCCTTCATCTTGGGAGGAGAACGAGTTTCCCTTTTCAACTGTTGCTCAATATTAGCTTCGTCTTCTTCATCGTCAGTCGTCGTTTCCGAGTCTTCAGAGTGGTCCCTACCAAAACGTAATAAATTTAGAGCAATGAAATACAAAACGCCCGCTGTTACAATATAGATTATACTTGCAAATATTCAAGTTGGATTGTCAGTTGAACATTTGTAAAATATGTTACCAGTTCCATTCTTCATTTTCAGCATTCGTGCCATTCCTGGTTTCGAGCTTACTCTCAGATTTTCCCGTTTTCGGATCTTCCATCTGCTTTTTCTTACACCCCAAAGTTGACATACTATCTTGAAAACGGCAGGTAGCTTTGTGTTGTTCCAATCTACTGATGCTAGAAAAGGAGGTCTTGCATTTCGAACAGTTGAACACTTGGCGAAGACTCCTTTGACATGATCGCTGCATAGAGTAAGTATCCTTCTTCAAGATCGCAGGTGGTTGAAGTTGTGGAGTTTTATTGTTTGGGAGTAGTACCACTTCAACAGTTTCACTTCCACCGGTTTCTGTTTTTACTCTTGGTGTAGTCGGGAGGTCAACGTAGTGGGGAAAGGGTTCTTCTTCATCAACTTCCATTTCAACGAGATCTCCTACAGCGTTATGGAAAGGATCCGAGTTGGAGTTTTTTACAGTGGATACCGATTCCAAACAAGGTGGATGCACTCTTTCCTTCTTCACAATACCTGCCACCGGGAGCAAGGGTGGCGGCTGTTCTGGCAGGTCGGATATATTTTCCGCCATGTCCATCATGTCGTCCATCGGGTCGTCCTCAAAATTTGAGACAACACTGACCATATCAGCTTCAGGTTCCTCCTCCCTGTCTTCAACTTTCTGTTGGCCCCCAACAACTTTTAATGGCGCCGACAGAGTCACCTGGGATGATGGAGTAGATACCAAACTCTTTTCTATCTGGATGGTTAAACATTTTAAACTTAAAAATTATAAGGGAAAGCAAGCTTGCCTAGCCTAATTAGGTTTTCTGTTCACTGATTTTTAGGTGAGAGTTATTAATAGATAGTTATTTACCGCTTGTTCCAATATTTGGGCTGCAATTGTAGTTGTTCCTGAAGCATTCCCAGGATTGGTAAGCTCAGTTGTGCGAGAAGTATTTAACCGACTTTTTATTAAATTCCTCTTCTTTGTTTTTTCGCTGGTCAAACATCCGTTATCGATTCGGTTGAGTTGTACACGAGGCAGCATCTTTCTTTTGTACTGCTTACCTAAACAAATAAAATCACAGAATCAAAGGTCAAGCATTAGTTTCCGAGTTTCGATTAGAATCTAATCAAATTAACTTTCATATTTTATGAATATTGAAGTTTAAATCATTACATTTTCGTTTAAAATTATTCCTGAATTTGTATAAATCTCCGTGATGCCCATCTTTACTGGTTGGAGTTGAAGTCGTTGGTACGAACTCCTCGCCCGATTTTTTCTCCTCAGTGGAATAAGAATGGTTGGAGGTACTCTGCACCCCGCCGCACCATTTCCTAAACATGTTCAGTCTTGAAGGTAGCCGATTCGCGCATCTCATTACTTGCCACAATTTCTCAATTTGCCAGTTCAGTCTTAACTCGACGATTGTCAGCTGATGGGATAGATTACAGTAAATACTAATTATTCGTAAGCAATCTTCACAGGATTTAATTAACTTGTCCATGTCCAGTGGTGAGGACGCTGATGGATGTGACAGGTAAGAAGACTCAGAAAATCCAATTTTTTTGCTGACAAGTTCAAAGAATCTCTGCAGTACGGGCTGAGATGATTTTTCATCCGCCCCTGCCAACCCATCTCCCTTCAGGATTATTTCTTTGCAACAAAATACACACAGCGAAGATGCCTTTGTGTCATCCTTTTCCTGGTTCCCCAAAACCTTCCGGCTAATATTATCATCTTCAATATTATGGTCGTCAATAGATGGTGATTCCATGATTAAAAAATGAGTCGAAGAATTAGCGTGTTCCAGTGGTACGACCCTGTTGATTACTCCATCTAATACTTTCGTACTATATAATCCTACGGAAGACGTCCTTGCCTATTAGATTTAAAAATTATCTTTTCGTTCGATTCACTTGCACAAAAATTAAACTAAAACAGCAACGGGTAGTGTAACAATAATACTGCTACACATATGATGCTAAAATTTATTTAATTTATTACTAATCCTTAAAATTACAAATAAATTAATGCTATTCTACAAGTTTTAGTTATAAATAATCAAGCCTCGAGGTAAACATTGAATTGTTTCATTCTCATTCTTGCAACTTTCAGGTCGGCTCCGGCTGATGCACATGCGAGTACATCATAGCCAGAATAGGTGCAACCTGATGGCAGCGTCTAGCCGACAAAGGTTGTACTCATTATCCGGAATTCCTACCAACTCAAAATGCTACTCACCGCTTGCTTCGGTCCATGAGCAGACTCAAACCGGTTAGGTAATTTGTACGGCCTTGAAAAGTACGGCCCATTATTCAATTGAGGTTGACCAGGGTCTGGTATTTGTATAAAAATTAAGCCAATTAAAACGCAAAAATGGTGCTGTTGCAAGCTGGTAAATATTTTTAAATTTATTAGCATTCACGTTATGTCTAAATCGGCAAAGTTCACAAGTGACACCATCAAATTAAAAAAAAACGACACATGCAAAAACCAATACAGCGATCCATTTTCGTGCAACCTCAAAATTTCCGTTCATTTAACAGTTATATTAACAGACATGAGACCTGACAAACATGCTTAAAATACGATACAGCCCCAGAATGAACTTCAAAAGATGCTATTTATCAATCCAAAGTAACGTAAATTAGGTTTCATTTTTGCATATATGATCATTGCACCTTCTATAATTTGTTTGTATCCTTTAACGTTGTTGTAGTTACTTGAATCAGAAAAGTCATTTGAACCAAAACAGTGCTATCAGTTTTCACTTATAATGAAAATTCAGTTTTTGTTTCAATAAAATTTTCTTGGGATTGATGCATATTTACCTTTAATGTCAACATACTGACATAACGTCCCAACGTCCGTCAAGACACCTACTGACTGGTTCACGTCCAGCTGAGGTATTTTTAAATTTGCTAGTAGGTTGTTTCTACACAATGTTTGTCTATCGCCTGGTATATTTTTACATGAAAGGTAGTGACACTACCGTAGTGTGTATCAGGGATGTAGGAACAGGGGGACATGGGGGGATAGGCCTATCCTGTAATGTTAGAGAATTTTTGGTCCTGTAATATACGTAATGTTAATTCTCTGAATTCATGGGGGGCACAAATTCATCCATCAACCCATCCATCTTAACGTTCAGGAATGCAGAAATAAAACCTAATTTATGACATTGTTTACAATCACTGCAGCAATTTCACTGTGGTTTATTGGCAGTTTACGCAAACTTAGTACAGACTCTTAATATATCCGTTAGCTAGCAGAAAATAATTTCAGCTACGTAATAATAACAGAAAATTGCCTTCCCCTAGTATAACGTTTACGTGTGTTAACTCAGTGGGAGTGTGTATTGTGGTTTTTGTCAAAAGTTACAATTTTTATAGTTCATAGTCTGGTCACAGGCCAGTAACTTAATCTGTTGCTGCTTTACCTCCCGAGATAATTGTTTCAGACTGATTGCGATTTAACATTTGAATTTCGACTGGTTGAACCCGAAACTCGGCTTATAAAAATCGGCTGGAGAATTCACAGAAAAAATCTGCTGGGTACTTTCGGGATTTTGACTTGGGAGATTCTACCGTATATTGACCGTGTCGATATCAACCAGACCTGGGCGTGACCCCGGACCCCGACTTGCTTGGGGACCCCGGGACCCCGACT
>JAHZNB010003721.1:0-59199 GCA_027744295.1 Callyntrura guangdongensis
TTAATTTTTCCATTATTACATATTTCCATGTATTTTTACATTTTTCCATGTAAAAATGGAGAAAATGAATATTTCCATGTATAAATTGCCACCCTGCACACAATGTTCAATCGCATGTTGATCTGCATAAATTGATACGCATAGAAATTTTATGTAGACTTATACATATTTAAAAAATCCACTACAGTGCCCAAAAAGAACCTCGAACCCCGATTTGATAAATTAAGAATTTTTTCATTGTCGTGTGTGTGTATATAGCCTTATAGTAAACAAGCTTCAAGAAGGGTTAATGTTTGTGTTCCTGACAAATAAAATTGGATAAAAAATATCGTTAGCCTATTATACGCGATCATGTTTGGTGAATTGTGAAATTGGGAAGTAATCAACCGTTCCCATACTTGGAATAAGACGAAGACTGTCTTCATCGTAAGTATAAAAGCACACTGATTATGCAACTCTAAAGTCCTAGAATGTGAGATCCATACTCAGAAGCACTAGGCATGGCCTCATGCATTTTTATGTAGCACGAAGTACTTTCAACGTGCTAGAAAAATCGGTTAATCCACTGAAAATGTCTGTTTAGTTATGTACTTTGTGTAAGTACTATCGCTGTCTGTATGTCCGCACTATAATTCATAATTGAATTTTGGATGTGTAATTTTACTTATTGATACAACAGGCTAACACTAACAGTTATGTGATCGTTGATCTAAGGATCATGAAAACTGGAATCATGTACTGCAAAAGTTCAGTGCATCAATCACGTATTTCAAAGTAAAAGTAAAACTAGTAGACATTAGCCTAACAGCCAACAGCAAGTGAGAGCTCTCACCTAACTAAACATTCAGCAATAAGGCACCATGATAATTATCATGTGTCAACTTTTTGGAAGCTCTTATCATGCAGTATGTACATAATATTAAAATGTCCCAACGTAACGGACAAAGCATATCACAATTGTTGTACTCTGCTACTCCATAATATCAGCTCAAATCAGCGATATTAAAACAAAAAGGCTCGAACATCCCATTTTGATACCGTTCATTACAGTCCATTAACATCAATCATGATGTTTTAACTACGTCGTAATTCCTATAGTGACAGTGGTTTTATTCGATTTTTTGTGCATACTGGCTGGCGTTGCCAGACAATCTTTCGCTACTTTCTAAATTCGGTTTTTTGTATAGACTTAGGGAAGGACAAAGGAATTCAATGTCCTTTTATATAATTGCTTTGCAGTCCTAGAGGTACGTGCATTGTTTGTTGAAGCAACTATATACAAACTATCAGAGGACGATGATTTTATATTCTCGGTTTTGTCTAGCAAATACCCTTCCGTTGTAAGAAAAAGGCAAGCATGTATCCACCTCTTGTTGACTTTACGACTTTGATTGACTCCTTTAAAGCATTTACCGGTTTGATGACCGAATTAAGTATTGATTGGCCCTTTTCACCTAACTGGACTCAATTTCTTCTCTCTCAAACACGCACTTACATATACAACAAACATCATATTCGTATTCTTTCGTATAACTTGGTACTCGTTCATCCTTACATAAAACTTACCCTATATTTTCCAAATAAAAGGCCAAGCGGATAGTGAGATGTCCAAAAATAAAATGTCAAGGTTGATGCAACAATGTAGGTTTGGTTTAGAGATTGCTGTCCAGACCATTGATTGACTTTGGATATTAGTGACAGTGATCATTTGTATTTGTGCTCAAACTTTCAAAATTTAAATGTTGCAGCTAAAATTTCAAAATGACGCCAAGCAATAATTGTTCCATAATTGTGTGCTGGATATTAGTGCTTTTAATACAGGGAATTACAGCAAACACGAACGAGTTAAAAATTATTACGGACTTTCACTCTTGTTTTCAGGCATCTTTGGGTATTTTGAAGGATAAACTCGGTAATCTAGCTCCACTTGCCAATCCAGAAACGGACACAAGTGGTAAGATATTAGAAAATGTTTAAATAAATGGCGCAGTTCAAAATTAACCTCTAACTGGTATACCACTTGCACTTTTTATTTAGTCATCGCATCAATTTATCCACCGATCCAAATTAATATGACGGACATTCCTACGGAATTCAACAATAGTGATGCGTCTGAAAACATCTTTCCGGGAAACTTGTCTAGTGACAGTGACGACTTACAAACAAATTTGGACTTTCCACCGAATTCGGTAGACCTGTTGTCCATACCAAAAATCTTCAAAAAGGATAAAATACGCTATTTGTTATTCACGGAAGATAAGTACGTTTCGAGTTGTGCATTTCAATATGTTTACGGTAAATAGTTATTTTTCGTAAAAATGTAAAAGAATTCTCATGCATTTTTTTTAGCAAAATCCAGTATCAGGTTATGCCAGAGGATGGGACGATTGTTGGCACAAGATGGCGCCCGGAAAGGCAAACAAAAGTGTTGATCCACGGGCTTACCTCAAGTATCTGGTTGCCTCCAATGTTTAACATTTGGACACAGCATATATTCCAGATAAAAGACGGTAAACCTAAACCACACTAAATGGACAAATTGAGACTTTTAAATAGTAACGTTACTGTACAATGAATACATAGGATATTTGAAAAGGAGTAAAGACTCCAACCGATACAATGTTGTTGTCGTCGATTGGACATCATTATCTACAGTGTCCTTGTCACGTTATCCCGAGGCAGCGATTGCAACTAAGGACGCAGGTATAGAAGGAACACTTTAATTAGTAAGCTACGCGTCGTATTTTTTGCGACCCTGTAAATATTAATTCATATATTATAGTTTCGGTAATTATGGATAATTAAACTTAAACAACACTAATTGTTAAAAATAGGAGATGATCTGGCGCAATTTCTATTCAATTTACGAGAATCAAATAATATATTAAACTGGGAAGATGTTCACTTGCTAGGGCATTCATTAGGAGCACATGTCGCAGGTACATTTAGTTGTTCGAATCTTAAAGGCATTTCATGCTTAAACAGTAAAAAAATAATTTAATACATGTTAACATGATAGTACATATTTTATTTTTAAGGTATTGCGGGGAGTGAACTTCGCAAACGGGGAGAACAGTATACACTTCAGAGAATAACAGGTGTGTATTGTGTTTATTATTACTCAACACCATTACACAGACCAAAGAGGTATACTTATTTGCCCAATTAATAAAATATCCCTCTGACTTTTTCACAATCATTCACTGTACATAGGACTGGATCCGGCGGGCCTATGTTTCGACACATTCTCAGGGTTGGTTGAGGAGCCCGATACAATGCTCGATACGAGTGACGCAAAATTTGTGGATGTAAGTTAAGTTAAGCGTGCATGCTTACTTGACAAATATTCATAGCCAACACCTTGAGGCTGCCAAGCTTTTACAGCGAAATAAATTTCCGACTCGGTGCTTTCTTTACAGATAATTCATACGAACATGGGCAATATAATAAAAAGTGTGGCAGGAAAATACGGTAGTCAAATGCAAACAGGGCATGCTGACTTCTATCGTAAGTATATTTTTTATATTGAAACAACAACCTATGTAAAAAAATTTATTGTTTACCTATTTACACATAAGTATACTACGTGTACAATCGGGAAAATTGTGAAAGTTCCGTGTTTCATACTTTATTTATATTTCAGCCAACGGTGGCGAGGCTCAAAATGGATGTACTTTCCTGGAGGATAGATGCAAGTTTAATTGTTCAATTTCGGCTGTAAAGTTGTTACGTGAAATTCTCTACAAAAGCTATAATAGCCTATGAAAATAAACATTTGATATCTTGTTTTTCAGTAAACTTTTGTAGTCATCAGAAATCTGTTGTATTTTACGCCGAATCGATTTCGGATAAAGTCGTCGCCTGTCCTTGCAGTAACTGGGATGTGTTCCGCACCACGGCCTGCAAGTGCAACTTTGAAACTGGAGGACAGTATATGGGCGAGTATTGTAACAGCTCGTAAGTGACGGCAGTTGCATTTAAAATTACATTTTTGTTTTTAGATTGGATTCAAAAGTTTTTTGTTTGTTTTTGTACAGGGCTCGTGGAAAATACTTTCTCAACATGTAGTCGTACATAGGCAATAATTTAAACAAAACCCATATGTACTTATATTTATTTATATGCATTTTTCTACATATTTAAAATTGTATTTGTAAAATTGTGTCACTAGGTACGTTCTGTTGAATAAATTTTTCTTTAAGGACAACAAATTTACACTGGCCAGTTTCTTCTTGCTTTCATTTTTTTACTGTGATGTGGTTCTTTTATATGGAAAAGGAACGTAGTTGCTGTTCAATTTATTGCTCATAATCCAAACGCTATTTCGACAGTAATTTAATTTTCCTACTGCTTCAAACCCCAAAAACATTATAACGATAAGAACCTTGTTTTTATGTTTATCCGCAACGTAGAAATCAATTTTAAATATTATCATAAACTAGGTACAAACGGAATATTGCAACATAAAATATAATAACCCAAATTGTGTGTTGCTTCTAAGGATATTTTAGTGTCAAGGCTGAACTAAGAAATTGGATGACGACGCAAGTAAATAAATGCACTTTTTTATTCTTTCGTTTCTCTCGTGCTTCTGCATTCTATTATTTCTGGTTGTACCCACAGGAGATATTCTCGACAAGTTTCGTCTTCTCTGTATACGCTTTTCCTTATTTATTATCATTGCTACTACTACTACTACTATTATTATTATTATTATATCTGCTGGGGAGAGGAAAAGGAAGCATCATATTATCCTTTTACTGCGAAATAAAACTGTCATCTTTCAGCGTTGCTGACATAGATACGAATATTAGATTTAAGAAATGAAAACTAGCGTGGAAGCTAAACAAAATTGTCGTGTATGTTTTCCTGTTTGTCGTTGTTTTTGGAATTATAATAAAAACGAAGAAATGGCCCATAAACTTCACTCAGACGTGAATAAGGGTAAGATTAAAAGAGGGATATGTTTGTGTTAAAGTTGTAGGGGTAGGTGAGTATTGTTAGTGTAAGGTTAACGACAAATCAATATGCAATAGAGCTGTGCATCATATAACCAAAACTGTAACAAGCCCAGCTTCTCTAAACCTCTATCGTTAATCAAACAATCTATATTCTTTTGAAATAGTAATACCCACTATAAGTATATAGGGCTTGTAACAATAAAGAATTCATTTTAATTTATCAAATATATCGGTAAAAACAATTCAGCTAATATTGGGATTGGGACGCGCAGAAAAAGCAATAAATGAAATGAGAATATATCTTGCTGCTTCACTATTTATTTTCAGCGTGCACAAACAATAAGAACATGTCAACGTTTTATGTTTGGAGTTGTGAAGTTCTGTAAGAGCTCCGTAGTAAGTGAGCAAATATTACATCTATCCAGACCAGTTTTGTAATATAGAAAGGTAATTTAATTCAAACAAAAAAAGCATTAGTAAACAACAACTATGGCTGTATGGAGTACATCAGTTTGTCTTTGTCTTACGTTCATACTTTAACAATATAAAGGTTATCTTAGCAAGTCTCGTAAGAGGTACACATTTTAGTTACGGTTGGACTGTAGTATTAAAAGTCAGAGTAGTTGAAGGCTACCCATTTAATCTGGTGCATGTGAACGTCACGCACACTCATATTATATGGTATATAAGTTCTAACTTATAGCCCTTGTCAAAACGAATCTAAGAATGAAAACTCTAAGGAACAATTCTATGATTGTGAGTTATGCCGAAACTGTAACAGTGATGATGCTGATGAATTTGAACTTTGACTTCATTGGGATCCCTCAAAATTTAATGGACCCCGGCCAAACTTGGCATTATACAAGTATTTATATGCATATTAAAGTTAAGAGCTAAGGGAATACCAAATACGAGCACTACTTGCTATTTAAAATTTAAAGTATAGTATAATATTATACTTGGATTATTTTGACAGAAAGCAGCGGTTATCTTCTGCCTAAGTTAGCTCTTATAAATATAGATTTTCAAAAAGGATCGTACGGTATCGGTAGACTATGTATTTGCCAAATACCATTGTTTCAAAAATGTCGTATTTGGACAATCAGCGCAGTTGTCAGCGTGTACAACATTACATGTGTACAACGACAGTGCTAAAGGCCATAAACGTATACTATAGTCAGGTTATCACAATCAATTCTTCATCAATTTTAATTTTAACAATGGATTTTGTATTTGATTTCTGCCCGAGTTAGCAAGCTAACTTAGGCAGATGATAACCACTGCTGGTCAGCCAGCATCGACTGTGTCCAACAAATTATTTTCTTAAAATTGAAATTCTTCGCCTCAAGCCCACGTCTATCTCAGGGAAACTATATCCACACCCCCATCCAAATGTAAAAAACAGATAAGTTAAAGAAAACAAAGGCTATTACAAACAAAAAAACTTACGGCTGTTTATTGAAAGAAATTAAAGGTTAAATAAATACGCACGTATACAAGTACCCTTGATCTATTCTTATGACCCCCACCCACCCAATGCATGGGCGTAATCGTGTCTCATCATATAAACAGGGAATGATGGTTGGTCTCTTAGCATTATTACCAATATTACCGGGAGCGTTGATATCTTAGGCAACAATATGGTGTCCTTTTGTAATCGTAGATTAAAGGAAACCAAACTAAAAAAGCTTTCATTGTTATTTATAAGTAGGATATCTATAAATTTAGTAAATCTGCTACACAGCGTCGTACATACTACATTTTACGCATGTACAGTTTATTTCCAAGAACAAAAATTAGTGATTCTGTTTGAATCATGAGGATGACAAATTAGTTTCTTAATTTTTCAAACCGCAACAATCTCTTTTTGTGGTCATAAACAAGAATGGTAATGGGTGGAGATGGTAAGCATAAATAAGTCTTGTTGCTCTTATGGATGATGACACTGAAGTCGGGCAGATATTACTCTTACTTCATGATGGCTGCTCGTTTGCTTTGGTAGTGCTTGCAGGGGATCTGTGATGTTCGTTCGGTATGTTCCTAAACATATCTACTATATACCTCATAAATAAATGGGTTTTCCGGGTAACGCTTTCTCCTGAATCCGCACAACGGGCACGAACATGAAATTTATTTGTGTAATGTTAACTACACTTAAGAAGAGTAGTTACTACAACTGCTGCTGCGGCGTCTTCTTTCATGCTGCTACAATGAATGCTTTATTTTCCTCGCTACTCCCACATTTTATACATTATACATAATGATGTGTGGTAGAGTTCTCACTTGCTTTCCTGGCTATGTAGTACGGTTATCGCCATCCGCCGAGCTTTCACTGCATATATTAGGTGTATACGTTATTTCGATACGTTTATAAGGTAGACACACATATACTACCCCTCATACAGGGACAATGGAGCTGACAAAGAGCAGCAAAAAATTACGAAAAACCAACAACCTTCATTCTTTTTGTCCTTCCCTTTCGTTTTCTGTTTTCTCCTTCAGTTCTTCTGGGATTATCCGGCCTATTTCTCCCTTGAAATATATATCATGGGCAGAAAAACGGAAAAATAGTCAAGCTAGCACTTTTTCCCACACAACCATGCAACTGGACGTTACAAGCTTGATCCTTTCGGGAAATCTCTGCGACTGTAACGGTGGTAAGGCCCTTTATGACAGTGGACAGACATACTAAAGTCAGTGAAAAAAAGTCTCAATGCTATCAATACAATTCACTGACAGTTCATTTGGACGCAGAAATGAAACTTTTGTGAGCATTAATCCAGTATTCGCATTCCATATAATTCAGTGTGTCAAGTCGATTTTAATGGAGGAACAAAGCAAATATAATAGAACATAACCGTTACTGGTTGGAGGACAAAGTCCTCCGGATTCCCTTGAACATCCGGTGGTAAGCGCAAGAAAATTAGGGATATATCAACTTTGGCTTACGTATCATATGGTATTAGACGAAAGTCATAAACTGTTGAGTTGGCGTTTTCCGTGCGCCTCATCAAAATTAATGCAGTTGTAGAGTTCCACGCACGGAGAACCAATTCTGAACACCATTGAAATCACTTCATTATTTTCCAACATACAGAATGTTTGCTTGTCCTTTTTCCGTCATTATTTTCTCTCCCTTGCCTCTGGCCAAACGTTGCAGTTTTGAGATTAATACAAATAATTTACTGTTTCGGTGTATGTACGTTTGTATACAACAGGCTAAGGCCAACAATATCCGACAGTAAAGTTCTAAGTTCTACTAATTCCTGTCGTGATCCCAACATACTGCCAACTCACCCCTGTTGTACATAATTACTATGTTGTTGGCATGCAATTTGTAGCTCAGTTTGTGTTCGAAAACACGAAACTTCCTAATGAATTTTATGTTCACAACTTTCCGGTGTTTTTACAACGTGTCAAGTAATTTAGTATCCTTGTATATAATTGAATATGCTAATTGACAACTGCACTTTACTGTAGTCACCTACTTGTATGCGGGGGCGTAGGAAATCCGCCGGGTCTTAAAAATGTACTAACACCGCAAATACTTTTGTTCGGAATACGTACACAATTTGTAGCTGATTTGATTAGTAAGTAAAAGGTAATTTGTTGCTTTTGGTTAGTGTAAATAAAATATAACATTAATTTTTACCATTAGGTGCACCAGTGAAACTATAGTACTTCTGCCTGTTTCTATACGTAAGTGCAACAAAATCAAGAGCAAATTTTCATTCGCATTGAAAATGGTAGCAATTGCAATGAGCACTACCATTGCATTACTCTTGGTGGATGGAGAGGCCTTAGGGATAAAAATGGTTTATATTAATTTTAACTAACTGCAAAACTCCTTAACTTACAGAGAATGGGGTAGTATGATGGTGGTGAAAACTATATGATACTGAAAGTATAGAGGGATGGATAAGTTCCTGAAGATGTACCTTTGTTCCCATAACTTGGAGAATGGTGTATACGATAAATTCATCCACCCTTTGGAAAATAGCACGTTGGCACTCTCGCTATCCTCACTCACAGCTGAATGCGTTTTTCATCTCCATCCCATATCTCAGCCGTAGTCACGTTTTGGAAAGCCATGCAGCGTTGTGATGCACATATTACACCAAAGCATAGGTATTGAAGTTTTATTTTAAACATACCTATGTGTTATATGTGTTCCAACAATAGCTGCAATATTAAGTTTACTGTTTTTTTTACATTTGCAGTCAGTTTTGCAATCGTGACAAAAGGAGTTACAAACGAAACGCTACAATAAATGTAATGTTTGGTGTAATTTTTAATTATAAATAAATCTACAAAGTAATAGCAAAGTGACGAAGCAATCCCTCCAACCCTCCCATAACGCCAAAGGGAATGTGTAATCGATTAGTGAAAACAGAACTTCAAAATTCCTAACCGTTCCTGAATTACTACTGAGGGACCTTTCCGAAGACCTGTGGGCGCCACATGGCTTCACCTCGAAACTCAAATCATTCCCAGGTGAACGTTACGGATGCGGAACCGATTGACGCATGACGTAAACAGAACTTCAAAATTCGATTTTAGAGTTATCGCCCGAACAAACAGACAGACGACGGACAAACAAGGTGAAGTTAATAAGTGACTTCGTCACTTAATAAATGTTTCAATACTCACACTACATTCTTCAAGTATGGTGGATGGAGAAGAAACCTTTTTAAGTGATTGCGTAAAAGTACTCAGCTCTGATGGGAGAGAGTGGCTACAAAAACATTAACTTGCGAACGTAAAAGGGGTTATTATACATTTGCAACTGTGTACACCTTTAATTGCACACGTAACGGGTAACATCTTTGAAGTATTAATTACGAGTTGTCATGAGTCTTGACACATGTCATTGTGTAACATCAAATTCTATTATGTTGGCACATACATATACATACGTAATACATGCTGCATCACATAACACACTTTTTTACAGGCATTTTTGAAAAAATCCTCTCAAAGCATTTTTTCACGATCATACAAAGTTGCAGTTCAAAGAGGTTTGATAAAACTAATTAATTCAATGGGATTCATTTACTCAAAAAAATCTTATTAGCAATCAATTGTGTTTGTGATGAAACTTTTTTTCATTGCTTATGAGGATTGTATTGATGTATGTATGTTATTAAATTAGTGAAATGTTGAATATATTAAAATGATATGCATATGACTCGTATATGTATAGTACATTTGGTTTGTATCTAGATCAGCTACGGGAAATATTTTTTAGTTGCAATTAGCACTCCATGCATTTCTATTCTGAAGTAAGCATTTTTGAAATTGGTCTAGTGAGCAATGTGAGTTAGCCTGGTAATTTTGTGCAGGGAATGCAAATATAGACCAGACCAGAGGCAGAGTACTAGTACGTTACGTACGTCTGCCTATTCACTTACTAGGCCGTTTCCTTTCCTGATGAATTTTTCATATTTTTGATTTTGGCCTGCAAATGCTACACTTGAACGAAAACTTTTGTCATGTTTTAGTTGCTTATGTTTTAGTACCTTCCAAGTTCTTGTCTATACTTGGGCACCTCATACAGATAGTTAAATTTCCTCTCTACACTCACATTAACAATTTTAATCCTGGTAGAACGACTCATGCCACAGTTTCAATAGTTTCATTTAGGCCAAATAAGTTGGCTACAAGGATGCAAAGTCGGAACAAAGTAAGTATGTATAAAATATGAAAAGCACAAATTTCACCACATGATCCTAATATTTGTTGTAAATGTATGCAAGAAATTGTGTGGAGAGAATTGCAACTAGTTTTTTTTTAAAAAATTACATGCATATGGAATCAAAAAGATATTGCCCCTCTGTTTCTCAGGGAGTGGAAGAGCAGTAAGCAAAAGTAAGTAGTGGTGGTTGGAAAGAAAGAGTTTGATATAACCGGAAATCCGTTAATGCAGTCTTACATGTATACTGTGTACAGACACAAGTAACTACCACATATTACTAGGTAATCCCAATATGAAATGATGGTATACCTAAAACCATATATGAAATGAGGAAACAATAGATTACCAAGCACTCTACCACCAGCATCAAACATCAGTATTTTTTAAGTTTGTAGTCGGAAGGAATGTGAACATTATGATAATGATAAAAACTACCCTTTAAAAATTCGTTGAGGAAGACATGTATGATGCACGTCCCTTGGGCGTTGCATTGTAATATGACTGAGAATCTATGAATAAAAATGGCTTACATAGCTCTTTCTATAAGGACTGGTATGTTTGAGAGACAAAATTTAAATCGCATATACACCAACACTCCAATTTGACTCTTCTTATAATATGTGCAAAATTCCAGCAGATGGAAATTCTTTGTAAGATGCTAATAAATATTAGTATGCGTGAAGGACAGATAGAATGGTCGAGAAGCATATACAGTCATGAAAATTGAAAAAGCAGGAAGGCTCACAGGAGTAGTTATGGTTTACTGTGTTTGGTTGCACAAAAAATAAAGGAGAAATGAGTAGGGGAAAAGATCACAAAGAATTCATCCCCTGGGTGGGTACGTAGGTAGTATAGGTAGACATATTTGTGTCTGGTAAGAATGGCAACTGACAAATTTCCCTTTAGTGAGATGAATGCAAGATAAAAATATTGATACCGTACAAAAATGGCAATTAAAGAAAAGTCATGCCATTTAAAATAGAAACTAAAATGATGGAAAAATCAATTTACTGACACAAATAATGAACGCAGATAAATTAAAGTAGTTTCATTTACAGATGCTGCCATTGATAAATCTCGAAATGTTAACTGAAATTATTTGTTCGGACGCCTAGTTGCCACTGTATTACCCCCTAAATTTGGACTACTAAGAAGTTTCATACGTACCTATTAGTAGCCACTTGAGCTAACGCTTAATCAAAAATGATTGCCGTGGCATCCGATATGTATGATGAATTACAAAGTCAACACTCTTACATACTTCAGGGAGAAAGTAGGAAAGTTTGCCTGGTGCCATTCTATCCGAAATTAGTATTACGTTATGATACAGTTTGGCACACTCGAGTAGGAAAAGTCGAGAAAAACTAGAACCTTCCGGCTTATGTTGTGTTTATATAGCTCTACCAGCAAATTTAATGATAGTATGTTAAATAAAACTAATGGCCTACTTCATTCAACGACTATATGATTAAGCTCTATTTTAGTTGCAACTTTCCTAGAATATTTGTACATACAAAATGTTGAAATATTTTAGGAGAAGAGGGAGCGATGATTATGACAGGATTGTTCTCTTTCAATCCTTCATTTAATATATCTCATGTTTGATCAGCAGGATCATTCAAGAGGATAATGGAATTTGGTTTTAAGCTGTGTTCCTAGAAACAGATACCCAATTTAAATGCTTTTAATTAATTGTGGACTTTCCCCGACGTGGTGAGCATGATTGACTTGCTTTGAAGACTGAAAACGAGGAAAAAGTGTAACCTTATCATCAGTTATTTGGTATCCAATCTGTAATTAACGAACGGATTTCATTCCACTTAAGAGCGTTCCATAACACAAGTACATTTCATTTCCCGTAGAAATCGACTATAAAGCTTTAACAATGTTTAGTACGTGAGTATCTGTACTTGACTGGTGATGTGGATTGTGTAATAACTTACGTCATTCCTAAGAATAGAACCTTTAAATGACATTGTCAAAAGAAATTGGGTAGGATAAAGCCTGCAATCACAAAAAGATACTGCTACATCGATGAGATCACACAGGGAATTGGAATTATCAAAATAAGGAGAAAAAAATCATGAAGCAGCAAAATGATTTAGTAGATTGTATCAGCAAAAAATAACAGCGCCAGATTATGAACATAAATTATATTGAGTGAAAGATCCCAGCGACCTTCGAAACTTTTTTTCGGGCACAAGGTAGGAAAAGTACTTGGTGGTAAGTTTCGTTGACAAAACCCCGATAAAAGCTTTGGCTTTCTCTGTCGTAATGGAAACCAAAAAATTAATCAGTGCAGGCAGTTTTGCAACCGTTATATTTCCTAAAACTACAGTGAGTTTCCAACTGGACATGACAGAGCTTTAAGCCTTGGATGATGATGAATGAAAAAGTGAAAGCTTTGGAAAACCTTAAGCTTTTTCCTTTGAGGAAAAATCAGTGTATAAATTGTATTAAGCATTTTCATAATAAGATTTTCCTCCAATCTTACGACATAAGACAAGCGTGTGGAATCAATAAAAGTTTGTTTTGAATTAGCCAGCCAGTAAAAAGACATTGGTCTCAATTACGACTTCAAACAGATCGAAAAAGTAGGACGCAACACACAAATTTGGTTTTGACTCATTCTCTTTTTATGGGAGAGGAAGAAATCTTTGTTCTGATTTTTAGATTAAGTAAATACAATATATAACAAATATGTGCGTCGCGGTTGAAGAAAGTCTATCATTATGAGAATAAAGTAGTTTTTAGCCAATGTACTACAATAATTGCATCTTGCTATATCCCGAAATGATGCATGAGCTATAAAACAGAAAGAGAGTGTAGGATTGGGTTTTCTCCAATGATATTTTTTATATCGTCGTCGCACATAAATGCATTTGATTTGCGATTCTGCCCCACTGCGTTTTTCTATAATATGTACCTAAGTAAGACACTACTTCTGTGCGAAATCAGTGTTCTTTAAATGTCCGGTTATCAATTTTCTTTTTTTATACATTTTATCTTCAGAATGGTCTCTATAATTTTTCATTCTCAAGTAATGAGTAAAGATACAAAGAGTTGAGAGGGTACCATCTTCACTCTGTTGGTTTTGGTTTTGATACTTTTGTATCGCTTCAACTAAGAATTCTGGCAAGTGGTGGTGTCCAAATGACCCTTAAATGCTGATTTATTGGAGCCTGTATAAGCACATACCTATACACACAAAGACGGGCTCACACATATCTCATCATGTGTATAGTTTATTTGTAGAGATGCGATTTTTTCCCCATGAGCTTGTATTTTTATCTGGAATGATTTTGTAGAAGAGGGGAAAAATAAGCATAAAAAGCTTTGTTGCATAACACGTTGCCTCATTTTATGGAAAGCTTATTCAATCCCATTCCACTTGAAACTATGAGAAGGAGCGTTAGTGGCTCGATTTTTAGGCGAGGAATCATTCAACAGAGAAATAGATGTAGAAAGAGTTGAAAACTCATTCAATGCTGTAATTCAATCTCTTATTCTCCTGTATAAATGGCCTTAAGCTCTTCACGACTCTAGTCTTTTTAAGGGTCATTCCAAGAATAGATGAAGAGAGGGAGAGAAAGAGAAGTGAAGGAGAAATAGGCAGAAGAGAAAAAAATAAGGTAAGCTTAGTTAGAGCCAGAGCCAAGCTCAACGATATTCCCTGCTTTCTTTTCTCCCTTCACTTTTCTCTTTGCTTATTGCTGCAGCAATTTGCCGTAAGTAATACTACACATACAGCCGTATTGTACATCTTCTGACAGTCTTTCTTTGTTAGCGTTTCTGCTACTCCTGATTTTCTGTGTAAGTTCAAAGTTAGAGGAACTGAGAAAAGGAACCAAAAAAGGAGCTTCTCGCCCCAGACTCTTGACTGGTTCGTATGATGCCACCACCACCACTGCCGCTACTGCTCCTTTACTGCCTTGTATATACACTCATATCATAGTATTTCTAACACTGTCTCCTTGTTGAGCTTTTGGTTTTAGGTGGTCGCTCGCTAAAAGTAAATCAAATTCAGTCGTTTAACCCGCTACTCATGGTGTTCTTGTTGAATTTTATAGCTGGCTTAACTTTCACAGCCAACAAAATGGGCACTCAATCACTTGCCAGCTTTCTCCCACTCTCCCGTGCATTGTACCAAGCAAATGTGTGTACGCTTTCACTAAAAATATACCTAAACTAGCCGAAGACCGAGAAACGAATAGCATGTGCTATTGTAACCTATACACCGATATAACTGTACATACAGATGATAATAAGCTTGTTTCTCAAAAGGCTCATGAAGACATACACATCGGACACGATATAGAAATAAAGGACACAAAAAACGCACAATAGACATGAGGATTTCCTAGTGCAATAAAGCAATATACTTTTTTTTTATAAAAGAGAGTACGCGTAAAGCGCTTTCATACTGGAACGGCAACGTATCTTTGTTACAGAACCCCATCATGTCCCATTTTTTCTGATACGACAATATAGCACATTTAGGCGTAACTACAACGCAGGGCCGAGAAAAAACGCCACAACGGCCACCTTTTTGAGAAACGTTGTTCGAAAGTACCAAGAAGGTTGCTTTTGCTATTTGTTTAACCTGACACTAAGTAAAGCGGAATATGACAGGACTGGTCCCCGGCCTCCTCTTTTACAGCATCCCTAGTGAACCATAGTTTGTAGTCGCTGTTCGTCTTTTTTATTTTATGCACGAAATAAATATAACTATGTAGGTACATGTACAACCTCAATGAATCTTCTAACGCACTCTGGAGTGTACATGCTACGTATCTACTAGATATTTATCTGTGTTTACAAAATGTAGTCGTGTTGCAGTCGGGACTCATAAGGGGGGTAACGGGAGAAAAATAATAACTCTACTATTTAAACATCCAAATTCTTTCAAAACCCAACAAATGTAACGAGATCGCAGCACCCTGTGAATCCCAGTTTTTTACTGTACGTGAAATTTCGGGGTTGTAAGTTAAGAACGTCGTAATTTTTCCACATCACTGTTGCATTAGGCCAATCACAACTAAATGTAGGCTTATGGTGTGAATGGAACTAATAATCTTAACTCGAGTACTTTCTTAAAATCATATATTATCGATAGCTTTTGTTAGTTTATACTTAATTAATGTTACGCTGTTTTAAATTCTTTAAAACTAATTTGAAGCTGTATATTTCTCCTTTCCTTTAGAATCGTGCAAAGTAGGCTAAACATATTCCTTAGCTATACTATAATTGCATATTGCAATACTAGTCTTTATGGTGCTTGAGAAAACCTTCAAAATTTGAATTTACTGACTATAATTGATTACCAAAATAATACTCGAGATTCATGTTAATTAGGTGGTATTGTAATTTTTAATTCAATTGATAACTCAATGTCGAAAATGCCGTCAAAAATATTCCAGTAGAACCTAATTAATTAGTATCGCGACTTTGTGAAATTTTGAGGGTTAAAAACGTCGATAACGCCGGTACCGGGTTACGTAAGAAATCGGATTTCTATTCCATTTCTTATAATACAATGACAGCAAACTCTGAAGTTCTTTAAATGTAAAAGGGTCACATCACATCAAACTTATTTACATTGGTGTATTAGTCCGAGTAACACTATCTGAAAATCTATGAGAAGGAATTTGCCGTTTTGCTGAATAAATATGGTGTTTCGTACTACGTAATTGGTAAAGTAAGTCCAACACGAAAATAAAAGCAGTCATCCAACATCCAACCGTTAAACCAATGTTACACTGTACAACGCAACTTACACAGTACGTTTGTGATGATGTTGATCATCACGCGGGAGATAAATCAAATTAAAATGGACAGTCGCCACTCACTCCATTTTTACGCATAATACTGCGAATACTATTTTTAATAATAATACGCAAGTTTCCACTGCACTTTGCTGATGTAAATTTCGTGTTGGACAGTTGATCTATCTGCTGTTTATATGACCGCGATTAAACACTATATCATATTAATTGAAATACGAAATTAATTTTCTTCATTAAAAAAAATAAATTTATAAGAATTTTTGCTTTTATGACATTTAATATAGTTAATAATGATTGAGGTATGGTAATATGACTAAAATTAATTAGTTTTATTACTGCAAAGCAGAGCACACATTGCTGCTGCTGTTTGATAGGTGGAGGAAGCAGTTGGTTACCAGATAAACATTATCTGCTGCTTATGAAGTTCAAGCTCGCGCATTAGAACGGCCGCTTCGACAAGCACTGAAAATGAATAACGTTGCTGCTGAGTGCTTTTATTTTGAAGAATAGAAGCATTTGATGACGGGATTAAAGGGCTGTTATTGCTTTCAGGGGACTTTTTCTGAGGATTCGTACTTTTTGAGTTATTGTTGTCATTATCATTTTCTTGTTTCACAAAATTCATCATAGTCATTATATTTGACGCAGTGTCAGGATGTTGTCTATTATTTTCTAGAATTCTTGATGGGATCAATAAAGTGACGTCGAGCTCATTTGATTTTTTGTCAATCACGAATTCGTGTTTGGATGGTAACGAGTCTTTGGACGCTAAACCATCATCGTCATCTTTTGGGACTGTGGACGTTTGTTGAAGAATTTTTTGATTTTTATTCTTGGGGTGGTAGTGATGATTAATGTTGCTACTTTTGCTATTTTTGTCGCTGGACAGTCCATCATTGATATTAGCATTGCTTTTGAGAGATTTGGGTTGTGAAATCATAGCGGAAGGTAACGATTTAGACCGCGAAGATATTTTCCTTGATTTGCTACTGTTTTGGTTCCGGACTTTAGATTGACGACGTTTCCTCCTTCTTCGGGAAATGATAAAATGCTTCGGATTCTTGCCGTCGCTACGAATCATCTCTGGCAGAATTCTGCGACGTGCATTAACGAGCCAGTGACATATCTGGGGGAATATGAAATTTACATCCATGCATATTAATTTATGTCTGTATATTGACGTCCAAATAAATAATGTTATTACAACTTATATTTACTTACCTGTGGCACTGACAATTTGCACTGGTTTGACAACTCAATTTTCTCAGTCAAGTTTGGGTAAGCATCATAGCGATGATCATATAGCCATTGAGTTAAAAGCGTCGCTGCCTCTTTCGGGAATGCACCCACCTTTGTCTCCCCGAATAACCGTTTGGTTGGTAACCAGGACTTATCCTTGATTTCGTCGTCGTCAGAGCCACTCAATTCTTGGTCGTCAGAAGTCAGTTCAGAAGCGTTGTCAGAATTAGAATACCTAGATGCCATTACTGCTTCGTCAATACTGTAAGACGTGGTTGTACTGAGACTGAGGAAGGAGATATAATTTTATTAAAAAATTGTTTGTCAATGATGATGAGTCAAATCTCTTGACTGTTGATTAAACAAATATTTTCAATTTCAAATTTCAATACTGAAATAGAGAAATAGTAAAATATCATTTTACTCTATATTTCTTTGAAAAATGTGAAGAATATTGCAGCAACGTTACACACAAGAATGCCATTCAAAAGACACTTGACGTTGCTTGACAAGGGACTTTGATATGATTTTCTCAAAAATTAGATTTTTTAAGAAAATTGCTCACTCGATTTTTAAAGAAAACGGAAGTTCATTTTAAAAACAGTTGAAGTATATGAACATTTCCATTTGAATAGTAGCTTCTAATATTTGTATCTATAAATAGATCCTTAACTACTTTAACTCCTGGTTTTAGAACAAATCGATAATGGGATTTTGGAGAAAACAGATCAACATGTATTTTCTCGTTACTACTATGTAATTAAATGACGTCGATGTCCACAAAGGTGAGGTTCATATGTAATATGAACCTCCAGTGCTATGAGTTCATTCAAATGTGCATGCGACTAGATGAAAAGAGCCTCCAGTAACGTGGCTTAAGTCTACATGTAATGCCCACATAATATATGTGTATGCCGAATGCCGAATTACACGACACACGCAGACAACATCTTGAAATTATCGTACAGCAATCTCGAGCTTTCGTAGAAGAGATTAATTTTTACAAATTTCAAACAATCCAACGTGGATAACATAAAAACAAAAAGAATCAATAATCAATCGATGATAATCCGACATATGCATTGATTATATGTGTTCCATTATTAATACCAGCAAAACCCTATCACGAATTTCAAATTCAGTCAAGATATTGGACAACTTTACACTTAAAACGATAAACTCATTCCGTCCAGTCAGTAAATATTCAAATTCAAAACCCTCAAATTGCTATCCTTTCCTCATATTACCCTGTAAACAATTCATGCGAACGTTTATAACTTGGCATGATTGATGCTTGCTGTAATATTTATCTGGTTTCTCGTGCTGACCCAATTGGGTTAGGCATGCACTGTAGTCTGCAACAACAGCCCTACTTTAAAAACTCCTGTTGTCTCCCACCAGTTGCCGTGTATATCACTTATTTATTTATTTATAAAGGCGATTTCGCTGAATACTTGAGACTCTCGACCATATTATCATTTAGAGGTTTTCCCAACCGAAACCAATCCTTAAAATTACAAAATAAAACAAAGACCAAGTCCAGTAACGTTACCATTCTGCTAATGGTGCTGATGTGGAACTCACTCTCATTGAACAAAAAGGATTCCTGTAATAAAGGACGCGATACTAGCGAAATAATCAGCGGCCTTGGTAAAACGGAATACAAAGCTTCCAGCCATGTACACCATTAGCGTAGACTGAAAAATTCTTATTAAATACAACAGCGTTCATGAAAGCATCGTTTAATCCTCCATACTTTATTGTGTGTATCAGAGAAGGGAATGATTGTGCAGTTCAGACTAGGGGCTAGGTATTATGGAGTTGATCATTTTGCAGCTTTCAGTAGCTTACAAAAATCCCTTTCTTTCCTACACGTATATATTCCGTCGGATGATCATGATTTCAGGTCGAAGTGGATGAAGGGAGGACGACAAGTAGCAGGGAACAAAAGGATCCTTTACGTTTTAATATGCAAGAAAGGACTTGTTAAAAAATCATATTGTTCAACCTTGAGTGTTATAATTAAACACATTGTTGCAGAGGAGGAGGCAAAGAAAATATGTTGTTTTTTTTTCTCCCCCATTCTCTCAAGAAACCGAGTAAGAGGGAGAGAAGAGGGAAGGAAAAACGTGTGTGCGAAAGTCGGTAGGATTCCGGGCTGAAAGTGGTATTCATTTTTTGTAAGGCCAAACATGTCTATACCCATGTTCTCTCCACTTATTTATGACTATCCTTCTTAATTCCAGAAACACGGCTTTCAAAGCCAGAAAAGCTCCACTTTTCCCTGGAATTATATACCAGTACAGAAGAGAGCGTCCGTATTATGTAAATGCACAAATTTATATGCAGTACAAAGAATAACAAAAGATAAACACCAGCAGAATGAAATTCGAGAGTCTTTTGCGATGAGCAGTTGGTTCGCTACGATTCAGATCTTACTCGTTGATTACTTTATTCGTTAGCGTAATAATATTCAATATTATATATGGGGCAAGCGTGCGAACTAGTGAAGATGTCAGTTTGTAGTTTGTACTGCGTGAAATAGCGTACATTTTCGATAGTATTCTTGCCGTCACGTTACCACTTACTGTTACCATCATCGTGCCATTACGCGTTTCTACGCAACATCATCTTAATATTCTAGCACGTTACTGTAACAATAACAGTAATAATAGTAACGATGAGAGCACATCACTTGGTTTAAAAGAAGCCGGCAAGCGCTCAGTAATACGAAAAGAATCATGAAAGTCCAGGGGTTGCACAAAACGCGGGAAAATCAAACCGAACATGGAAAAGGTGCCAGGCACAGACATTCTAAAGCGTATCTAAATATTTTATGTGAGCGCCATATTAAGCGATTAAAGGAATAGATAGAAACATTGACGGAACCCTTTATTATCTGGACTTGCTGCCAATTTTATATAATTACTTCATGTGTCTTTCCCGCCTATAATTCATTTTAATAAGTTCAGTCAATACGGTTTATCTACAACAGTTAAGATCCATCTAGAATTGCCGCTTCGAATTTAAATATTTTCGTTGTTCCAATTTGCGTCCATTGTGGTGGCACTATTTAAACCTTTCAGATATCGAAGTTTGTACTGTCAATTTTATTTTATGATGATTTTACCTAGTATTAAATTGTTTTTATGAGACAAATATTCTGTATTGTCACCGTTTCTCAAATAATATAACAGCTTAAAGGGTGTCTACATAAAAATTGACCGAGTATCGTATTGACTCGGGAGGGATCAAAATGCAGGAATCCAAAAAGCCGGAGTGTCAAAAATCCGGAAAAGCCAAAAATCCGGAACGACAAAAAGCCGGAGTCCAAAACGGAATCCAAAAATCCAGAAAACCAAAAAGCCAGAATTTCAAAAATCCAGAATCCAAAAATCCGGTATCCGAAAATCCAGAATATCAAAAACCCAAAAGTGCCAAAAACCGGAAATAACGGAGAGTTGACACCAGTTTAAAACTTAAGTTTCCATCAAATTTTAACGAGAGTTGACACCAGACATGAGTTGACACCAGCAAAGAATTTACAAAAAATGATTTGTTTACCATAGATTAACTAGTGCCCGTTATAACCGAATGTGTTTAATAGTTAAAGTTGCTGTCTGTTAAAATATCTGTAGTCATCACTTAGCACGCTGGCTATTCTATTATTTTTCCGGCTTTTCGTCATTCCGGCATTTTGGACTTCTGGATTTTTGTCATTACGAATTTTTGACAGTCCGGCTTTTTGTTTTCCGGATTCCGGCTTACTGTCACTCCGGCTTTTTGGAATCCGGCTTTTTGATAGCAACCATTGACTCATTGTCCTTTTGTCAACATTAAGAGGAGACCATATGCTACCTATATACAATGTTTGGTGCACAACACCCTATACCAGAGATACACCTACGTGACCTTTGACCCCGTTGACCTGGAAACCCCAAAATCATTCCCAGGGGAGCCTTTGAGATAGGAAACCGATTGTCGAAAACAGGATTTCAAAATTCGAAACCGTTTTATAGTGAACAGACAGACGGACAGACAACGTGAAGTTAATAAGTGACTTCGTCACTTATTAACGACACGTTTTCTTGAGTTTTCAGAGAATTCTACCTGGTGGGGAAACGTGATGCTTTCTCTCCGCCCAACAACATGCGTGAGTTCAAACTATATGTGATATGTAAAGATGAAAATGGTAAGCAAGATACGGATTTCGTAAAAGAATCGTCGTGGGTATCCTCTTTGTATGCCATTACTGCTTATTTATGATGACGACTACCACATGTACAGAAGATAAAACAGGACGATGTATTTTTGTCTTTATGGAGTATTTAGAGCCTGGAAAAGAACTTGCAGAGTACGTGCAAAATAAGAATATTTTGGTGGGTCTCTTCTGTGTGGCGGCGGAGGTAATACCGATTTTAGGTGGCTGTATACACCTAATATTTTCTTGAACGTATAGCTTGTCTGCTTGTCGGCAAACGGCATAGCTGCGAGGTCCTCCCTCTGATTATCATCTTTTAATAATCTATTCCGTTATCATATTTAAAACTCAAATTCTCAAAGTCGTTTACTATATCAAAAGAACAAAAACCTGGGTCTATGAACCTTACATCTGTAAATCATGCAAAGTAGATTTTTTCTTTCTTAAGATCAGGAACGATCTTTTGGCAAGTTGCGACTCGCTATGGTTATGTTTATTCCCTTGACTAAAACCCAATTACCAAGAACAATATTTCCAACTATCATATCATTTAATCTTATTTATTTGTCAGTTTTGATAACATGCACTTCTAGCATCGTAGTTTTTACCAGAAATACTGACTTTTAGAAAAAAATCAAAAAGGGTAGAGATTTTTATGCTGTTTTTGTAGTTGTTGTCAAGTTTGGCACACGTGCCACTTCTTTACAACACTACACTGCATTTCATTTTTACTTGAGCTGGACCCAGCTTGCTCGCAGCATCCATATGAATTTTTTGTGTAAAGCCCCAAAAATGTGTGATGTAATGCAATGCACATAAAAGTGAATGACTAATAACAGACAGGACAACGGAATACTTAGAAGCAGTTGAATTTGTACCGGTGAGACTTGAAGCGTACTAAATGTCGGTAGCGAGCTGTGTGTACAAGTAAATTTTTCTGAATTTCCATAAAAAATAAGAAATACAGAGGTTTCTCGGAGTGTCGTTGGCTTTTACAAACGCAAAAAATTGTTCATTCTACGACGAAGGTTAGTTTCTAAAAATGGATCACATAATAATAATCTCCCAGAGAGCAGCCTTATCGAATTGTCTCCCTCTCTTCTACAATTCACAACAAAAGACCTGCAAATATGCGAATGGAGAATTTTCACTTTCTTTATGTCATCATGGCGGCCGACTGTTATATCTTTTTTGGTCGTATAAAACCTAACGACGCGAGAAAACCCTAATGAAATTTTTCTTACACGTAAAAAGCCGGGATTGTAGTAATGAGAATAGGTGTAATTCAACCCACGCAACGGCAACTGGGCACATACACACGAACTCGGCATAACTGCCGTCAACCTAAAACCATATAATTGAATGTAAACCAAGAATCTAATAACGATGAGAGATCACGTTTCTTAGACTCGACTGTCATCGCACTATGAAATTGCATACGAAACACCAACTATACATATCATCCTATTATCATCCTACCTTAAACATTATTAGGTATATTGTCAACGGTTACCAATAAGAGGAAATTAGTACAAGTAGGTATCTAAATATTATTATTACATAAATATGTTTGGAAAGCCGTTTACTCCCTTTATATAAGCCTCTATCCACGTTCATTGAAAATTTAATATTTGCTGAGAATTTATGATGCGAATATTGGATAATATTTATTCGTTCATTTAATTTTTAATAATAATTGCTGGTCTCTCTGCGAATTTGAAGCAAAAGTCATGGAATTACGTTTGTACATGAGACAATATCATTGTAACAACGAACGTACTACGATGTAAAATCGTACTACGACAAGGGACAATTTTCTGGATATAATAATAATGTATGCCATCGGTTATGCAATTTCTGCTGATCTACAAACAACGTCTCACAACAACGTATAACTTATGTTACTCTGAAGTATTTTGTATGCTGACATTTTCCAAACAAAACACTTGTGTGGCTTTTATCAAAACACCATCATCACCAGAGGCAGTTATTTATGGAACATAATCGGGAATAGCAGCCATTCACTTTTCATTTTTATTTTGTTATGCCACAAACGATTTCATTCACTTCGACCAATCTCTTGCTTTTTTACCGGATACAAAGACCATTTAAATGAATGTAAAAACCGATAAGACACGTTTGTGCAAGCAGCGCCAACGGTGCGTGTATAAAACAAAACTCTGAAATCAACGGTTTCATTTTATGCAAAGGAAAAGGACAAGCCAGGAGATACCCTTGAGAATTACGACCATGCAAATACGAGAGAAGTTCGGGGAATATAATACAAATACTATTGGAGCGTTTAGTTTGAATGCCTTTGTTTTATACAATTAAAAGGTAACTTAACTGAATCGGGATGAATGCTGCTGAATAAATATAATAAATAATGTCGCGTTATGATGACGGTTAGGTAACTGGGTTACCTAACCCTACTCGGGGAGCTACAGTTAAGGAAAATTCCCTAACCGAAGCAATCAAGATAATTATTAAATATTGTAATACATAATCAATGTCAATAAAAACGATAATCAATGTCAATAATATGTAATGATTACATACGTCGATTTCAAGTTGATTTGAAATATGGCGTATATTTTACTTTACATAACAGTTATATAATATTTTTGATGGCTGACTTACGACATTTCCGATAAAAGCTGGGGTTCTCACTCAAGTTTACGTTTCACTGTTACGTTCACAAAAAAGCATTAGAGTAATTAAAATAAAACGTATGCTACAAACTGAAAACTACTTTCAATTATGAGCAGCAGCAAGCAGCTTGCCTAAAAGCTAGAACGAAGAGTTTGAAAAAAATTACTATGCGATTGTGTGCTGCTTTGCTAGCTCTGTTATATAGGTACTATTTTCACGACCTAAGTGTTATATACTTTTCACAAAAAGTTAATTCATGAACAATGGAAGCACACCGTTTTGTTTTTTTTCTTTGGAACCACGTCGAACGAGAAAAACAATAAAAAATTGGGGATGTCCATATACCGAGCAATAAACTCATGTCCAAGTTATTGTTCCATGACACACCCTATACATATTATTATGGCTATGACTGCAATATTTTTTTCTCTAACTGCTGTAAAAATTCGAAAGTAATGCACCGACTTATATACATACTCCTATGATAGTTTAGGTATATTATATGTTTACAGGATTTTTTGGTTGAAGAGTGGGCTCACGAAGTGTCGTTATAAAATCAAGATTATTTTTGAAACACAAATGAAAATGAAGCATACGAAAGAAATGGGAAATGCCTTTGTAAGCAGATATTGCCCTTTATTGTGGTCCCATCATGGCAACCATTACTACGACCAGAATCCGGTTCCCTTAATTTTTATTATAGGGGCTTGTGTAAAGGAAGTTAAAGTGTGTACAACCCGGTTATTATTTGGCTACAATGGCCGCCTCTCCTCTACCCCTATGGAACTGTATAATATTTATGGGCTAGATGGAAGGAATACTTACTGAAATGAAATGAATATAATATAATAAATATACGTATACACAATTTCCTTGTATGACCATACACATTCCAGGACGATGATGATGTGAACTCGGCTACTGCTTTTCCACTCGCAGGACTGCTGATGGCAATCGAATTTTTCCCACTTTCCCCTGTTCTCCCCGAACAACAGCCATTTCATTACGCTTTACTATTTTTATTTTTACATCATGCCTTAAAGTCGGTGGTAAAAATGCAAAGGTCGGTGCAAGTAAATATTATACACCAACCCAGTTTCCCCGTCATATACTCCATACATACGAGTGTGTATACATTTTTATAACCATGGCATATACTCTGACATGCCTACAGCTTCAAAAGTGAAATAGGAGGGCATAAAACGGGAATAACGGGTATCAACTAACCAAGTATGTATACATATGGCAGTAAAGTAATGATATTAACTCCTATCAAGATGATCAGCTTTGACTTAAACTATGATATAATTTCTGCTTTTTGCATGCTTCGTCTTTTCTTCTATTTCGTTGTCGTTCCTCCTTGCGTTTCAGTTTGTCCCCTTTGGTATAAGTGTTTCCCTTTTCACATTTTTTGAAAGATGAAAACGGAAAGAGGGAGTCGGTGCGGCAGTGCAATGGAAAAGAGATGAAGTAAAAAGCGATTAGAAGGGATACTGTTGAGCTTGCTTGAGGGCTTGGTCATGGTCGTTCACTTTTATATCATTAATAATGATACTATTTTTACAGCATGAGATGAATTAACTTGATTTTATAGTCAGCAGTTGAACAAGTGAAAGTTTACCATTTTTACTTTCTCTGCTAGTATCATGTCTCTCTCTCCTGTAGACACTGTTAAAAAGAGGAAAAAAGAGAATGCGCTGTTGTCATGAAGATGAGTTTTACCGTTTCCCTTCATTCGTATTTTCTGTATTGCTTCTCGATGACGATGGGATGACTCCACGCAAAAAGGGCTACCGTCGTTTCCGCATTATCTGTTTCCTTGTTCACTGAGACTCCTCTAGAATATATATACCTATTTGTATACACGTAGAGGTATTCCTCTTGTCTATAAAACACTAAATTGCTACCTATTATTAACTATTTGTATTCATTGATGTTCTCCGACCTCTCTTTTAATGTGCGGAGCAATATTACTTCAAAGCATTTGATTATTTTTAGCAGTTTTTTTCTTCCTCATTTTATCCCTAAATACGTTCCACTCGAAGAATGTCTTTAAAGGTAGAATATGCGTACATACCCCGTCAAAACGCGATTGTTCATTTCATCCTCAGCCAACTTTTAACATCTGTAATCAATATAACAATTTGTATTTATTTTCCACATTTGCATAATTGAAATTTTGTATAAGTGCAAATATATTTATTGAAAATAAGTAAGCAAAATCACACATTATATACGTATTTGGTAAACTGGCTTATAGTTATAGTTATATATTTTTTGCAGATGTCGGTAGGGATGATATTCTAAAACTATGGCTTTATTTTTTGAATAGATCAACAAAACTGTGTGCATAAAGGATTGACTGTTTAGACAAGGCACGTATTTGTTTGCATGCAAGTACATTTATTTTTATAGGTATGAATTACGGGAATATCATTTATTTTAATAATGGACAAGAACAGAACGTTATTCCGAGATTAGCAACATTATGACTTAGAATCTAAGCCGATATAGACACTGTAGCAGACACTGGAGGATATCCTTTGATTTGTAATAGTAATGAGCGTCGTTGTACTTTCTTGTTTCAGGGCGGTTTTCTCCTTCAACATCAGCCTCTTTTGTCTTGTAGTACACTATGTTATTTTATTGACGGGGTAACGTGGTGATCGTAATAGAGAATAGTAGTATATAATATGGGTAACAGTAACCGTAAAGACAAATTATGAACTTGTAGTACATTTACGTAACAAAGATATTTAAGGGTTTTCAATATCTCGAGGGGCAACACGTGGAACAGGTTTAAGCCCTTTTGTTAGATTAGTCGTTTTTATGGTAGTCATTTCCATTGTGCAAGGCTCTTCCACCGGATCAGAATTGTAGCGATGGGATGAGCCAGCTTTAAGTAAGATGATGCTTTGTGCTTCTGAGATTACAGCGGCTCCAGCAGCTATGTGTTCCTTAATGGAGAAAGAAAACTGTGCCAGACAGACAAACCACACCGTTAATTCCGCAATGAGAACAAGACTTCTAAACATTATGTATCCGTCAATGGCTGTTTTCGTAACCTACAAGGAGACCCAGTGAATGATGGTTAAAACGCATCTAAAAACAAATTGGGTTGTAACCGTAGAGGAGTGGGGAATTTTGGGAATACGTGTACTTACTTTCGGGAACTGCGCGAATATCAAAATTCCAACGGACAGGGTAATAGATGAAACTGCCAGAGTCAAAATTAAATACAGATACAGAATGTCGCCTGCAAATGCACAAAAGCATGGTGACATTGGAATGGCTTTGAATAATATTAACTGTTGCAGTATAATACCCAATATATTCTTATTTTGTTGTTTGACCTTTTTCAATGTAAGTTCCTTTTGGACGGTGAGTTAAATCATATCCGAGAGTGTTGTAGGAGGCAAAGATGGACAAAACCACGCAGGCCAATAGGAATTTGACGGTTGGAACAATCTATACGAGAACGACATTGATTTACAAATGATTACATCTTGTCTATTTATCGTAACCAACTGCCAACCTCGGAGGGTACAATGCAAGGAAATATATATCTACTTAAACTTAACCATTTCTGGCACATATGGTTACAACTGTGAACTCTTACCGACGAAAAAAGAAGTAAATATTGTTTCTGCCATTTTCTCAAATTTGCCTGGAGCAACTCGGCTTCCCCCAAATCTTCTGACCGTGGCGGTTGGAAAGGTCTACTACTATCGTCGTCTATAAGCACGTGCTCGTCACTGTCACTCTCATAACACAAATTCTGATGTTCACTTGGCATTTTGGAAAGTCGTCTAGTTCTACAAAAAGAAATACTAGTACACTGTGTGCAAGGTAACTCGCTAAGAGGAACGAAACAAATAAAGTGTAATTCTTCCAAGTAACTAAAACGCTAGACGTAAAAAATACGCTAGTCGCAAGTCGCAAACCTGTAGTAATCGGAATGATGCACGTTGATTGACTGATGAGCTTTTTTGCCTTGGTGGAGACAACTGTTACAAGAAGACTTGCCTTTTACTTTGTACGTATTAACGTATTTAACAGTTTTCTTTCCTAACAAACAACGTGTTGGTGATGGTTTGTCTGACGGGCTTGTATCTATTAAACTACCTATTCTTCCACACCATGAGAGAATTACTTAACTTTTTATGGTCTGGTGTCTTGCCGTTTTGTTAAGCAATGAGAATACCACTACTACTACTACAAACCATGTAATAACTTTCAAGGCAGTACTGTACTTATGGTGTTAATGCCGACGTGGAACTGTAAGTCGTGTACACTGCGAAGAGGAGAATGACTCACGTCATCAGGAACGCGGAGAGTGGAGAGTCTCAAAAGATCGTAAAATGTAACCCGATCTGAAGAAAAAGATAATGACTACAATAACACCATTGCAAAACGCAGTTCTAACTACCAGTACTATTTCGGCACATTCCCTACGACAAGACTCGCGAGCGTGTGCAAGAACAGAAAACTTTGTCAGTACGAGAGTTGATAATAGTTCGTAAAAACGACACACATTAGAATAAAAATGAATTATAAATCTTAAGTATTTCTGGCTACAAGACCCATGAACAAACTACTACTGTAAGTTTACACGTACTATAACTTGTTATATATATTGGTATTCTCCCCGTGCAGGATGTGCCCCCTCGTCCAATAACAGTTAAACTCGTCAAGTCGCCTGTATGCGTGATTTAATTAGTTCTCACTAACAAAAGTTCGTGTAAGAATAGAAAAGTGAAATTCACAATAATAATGCTCACCATTACTGAGAAACTTTTCTTATTGAAAGATGAACTGAACGTGACACAATATTGTATGTCATCAAAATGAAGAATAGCCATTTATCTACACAGTTATTGCGCAACTCTTTTAACATTCCTCGCGTAAATAAGTGCATGCATGCATATATACATTTTAAGGTATACTACGTGGTTGTTATGCTCAAAAATGGAACCAAACCACTGGTTATTTAATTTTCTATGGTTCTCCACAAATAAATGATTTTGGAAATGAACAAGTTAGCAGTATGCATAACTATTAAATAATTTTTAATATCAACCCAATAGTAAATTTATGAAGAAAATTTTTTTTAAAACAAATTAAAAAGTAGAGGTGAGTACCTTTATAATGAATCAAATAGGGACTCCATTTCCAAAAGATGTCGTCATTTCACTAATGTGCATCTCATGCATTAACTTTTTACTTTGTTTTTATGTGGCAATGCCCTTATCCAGGGAAAACAACATAGAGTTGCAAAGTATTTGTTATCTCCCAAATAGAAGTTGTATAAGTCGATCGACATTTTTATATCTAACCAAACAGTCCCCGTTTGCTTGTCCTAGTTCTAGTTCTAGTATAATAGGTGTAAGCACTAAAATTTAGGGGAACATGCCTTCACATTAGAGTTGCCAGCGCTGCATGCCCCAAGAGCAGAGGAAATAATTACAGTGTTGGTAGAATAATCATTGCAATCATGGAAAGGGCGGGCGAGATGAAGCCCCAAAGGGAAAAGAAATGCTTACAATCACGCCATTTTGGTCACCTTGCTGGACACAGCTAAAGAGATTTATTGGTTCAAATAATGTAAGCCCAAAAGATGGTGGTGGTGGCAGTGGTTCCCACTGGACTTCTAACAAGAGCGTGCATGACTTCAAGGTGACCAGTAGTATAGTAGTAGTAGTAATAATGTGTATGTATATCTACTCACCTACTAACGGCCTTTCGTCAGACTCCACTACATGCATTCATCAACTTTATTGTTGCCTTTCAATCTGATAAAATAATTGAATGCGTAAAATATAATCTTTTGGAAGCGGGTGAACCCTTTCAGAACTTCGTTTAAACACAGAAGAATGTGGCAAAAGCACCGAAATAACCTATTATTATCGCCACAGGTTGTCGTGTAAAATACAATAAAAATGCTAATGCCTTCTGTGTATGCATGAAAAGGGGTCTTCTCCAAAATACATACCTATTTATCTCGTGCAGCTTCAGATTATTCACTCACGTACGTATGTGTTTACATTCGTATTAAACCAACCCATCTCGATGCATTTTATTTTAATGTAGCCAATTCAGTAACCCATGCTGGGGTACAACTCTGTTTGTTTTAAAACTTGACTAATTTTTCCGCGAAGAGCAGAAATAATAATTTTCATAAATTATTAACGAGTACGTATTCTTGTACTGATCTACGCCTTAGGGTATGCCGATCTTTTTTTTATCCTTGATTTACCATAATAAACTCTCATGATATCCCGTGCTCGGTGGTATCCGATTTCATCTCCGTGAACGTTAGAATGAGAAGCAGGGCTACGAAAAGCGATTTACACATGCCTACCTAAATTTACTCGTCGATTTTCTTTGGCGGTAAGTTGGTTACACCATCAGTGCATGATAATGTTATTACTGCCCAGGTTTATTTTTTGTAGTATGCACACACTTAAGTGTGCCAATTGCAGTAGAAGTGTATGCACCCTGTCATCATTTGGTATTGTATGAGAATTGTATCCTCTCCTAGACTTTTCCGGTGCTTTGTACATAACCATTTGCTTGACATGCTGGAATGATATGGGTATGACCATGGAAAGCCGCTCGATTTTCCAGTAAAAATAGAAACTTTCTATTTTCCTGGCAGAGAAATGCGAGTGAGGAACATCAAGTTTCTTTGTCTCCTTTTCCTTTTTATGCCATAGTAATTTGAAAGGGTGCATTTATCTTCGTACCTACAGCACAGCATCATTATCCTCTTTTGGACCAGTTTTTCCCGGCAGGTCATTTCCCATTTCTAGTACTATTTTCCACAATCGCTATATAGTAAACTAGTACCTACCCATTCAATATTGAACTGCCCGACTACTTTGCTTTGACAAAAAAGTGAGGAAACATCAGCCTAGGCTCGTCATATCACCCCGAAAAAATAACGTTGATGGTACACACGTAATATAAATGCTTGTGATGCAGCATTCTTCTTCAAAATATGCCAGTTTGGGTGAAATTTGGTTTGCGGCTTGAAAAAGTTAAGATTTGCCCACCCACTCACAATAACCAGTTAAGAGATCAGTGTTCACAGATACTTGACTGACTACCTACACAAAACATGTGTATCAATCAGCTATAAATATAAATATTACACATGTACATCCTCTCCGTATTTTTCAATATTCACCTTATCATTACCGCAAATATGTTAAGCATGTTCATAGGAGAGTCTTGAAAAGTATCTACACTCATATTACGTCTATGTGGGTGGCATATGGTCCTCAAAAATGGCATTACTCTACGATGATGCAACAAATAACCGCAAATCACTTGATAACAGCTCTTACGAACACGAGGGGGCAAGATACAAGCAAGCGTTGTACCATGGAAGGAGTGAAAGTGGAATATGTAGCACCACTAGCAGCCACACATCAACTTGTCATGACAGGGTCGTCATATAATATACCGCGTCTGTAACCGCGTGCATATATTCGGGTACCTACATCCGGGTAAGGATACTTGGTTGGTGAGTATCAGAATTTTTTTCCCTCTGACCATCACGCGATCTGAATGGAATGAGATGAGTTCCATTGCTCACTTTTTTACGCCGACGATGATGATAGTGTAATATACATTGCATGTATTATTCAAGTTTTGTACTAGTTGTACCATTTCTCCCACTGCATCATCATTATCATCGTCGTCGTCGTCATCATCATCAACGTGCAAGCTGTAAGCAAATACTATTACACGACGACGACATGAACGTACATTATGTATATGACTGGAAGTACGTAGGGAAAGCAGTTTGCTTACATCACTTTTGCTTTCCTCTCATCATAGTTGTTCCCTTTCCAGGCCCCAGTACTATCACCGCCGCCGCCATCACCACCACCATAGCCAAACTGCTAAACCGTTTGTTTCTTCATGGAATATTTATTAGAGGGTTGGAGCTATGCATGCTAATAGTAAGAACAAAGTCAAGGAATAGCTTCCAATCGAGCACATCCAATTTATTTTATCCCCATCATCAGCATATTATCAGGACAGCAATAAACCGCACCAAAACAGAGCAAGGGAGCAGAAGGCTCCACTTTCACTTCTCTTATAGCGTAATTTACTTAAGCACGGTATGAGGAAAACTTTTTACATATGACCTCTCCTCGCTGTTGTATAATGTACATCACTGTATCTCCCTAACTCCTCTCTCATGTGTGCTTGTGTGAGTGCGCGAGAGAGCAATTTCTTTCAGCTTTCTATCATAGTCATCGTTAGCCCATTACTGTACTGGTTTATGACCGTAAAAGGTTTGAATGAGTGAAATAAACGCAATATAAAATGCATGCTTGCTTGCACGAGGAATGTCTGCATCAACTCTATTACTGCACATAGATCACCTTTTGTATGGCATAATAATAATATGCATCAACAGTAGCAAAAGTTTATTATCACAAAGTCCTAGTTTTTCCCTTGTGGGAGCAAAGAGGTAGGCACTGTGTAGACTTTGGGTCACTATTACTGTCGCTATTAAGTTGACGCGCGCCAGTACCTCAGCCTCCCCTCTGGTTCTCTACCTGCTTGAAAGCAATAAAGCCGGATAATTTTTTTGGTGAAGACGGTGTTGTTTTCATAAAATGTCGCTGCAATAATGGTAATGGAGAAATTAACCCTGCAGCAACTGCAACAAGAACGCAATTTTGTTCTCAATTTTATATGACGATCGTCTGGAGTACATTTTAAAAATCGATTTATTTTGCAAAATTAGCCTTAGTGTCTGAAGAAAGGCATCTAAACTTGATATATGCATGGTTCAGTGTCAAGTTAACAGCACGCTCATGTATTTTAGATGATAAGGCGATGATGATGATGATCATCATCATCATGGCCAATCCTCTATAACGGCCGACTAGACACAGGAATGCCTTTCTCGATTATAAACCCAGAAAACTACTTACACATAAATTGTTTTCAGTTAAGTCAGTATGCATGTGGCTGATTGCTACTAAAGACTGTGCTTAGATAAATAACACAATTTGTAAAGGATTTTGAATGTGGGCCAATAGAAAAGCAGCAGATTAAGGTGAGCTCACATAATGGTTTGTCCTGTTGGTGTGTGTAGGTAGGTACGTGCCGATGTCTATATATGCACGTTGAAAAGGAGCAAAGAAACTGAAAGTGACTACTATTTTGTAAGAGAATCTTCTTATTTGTCTGAGTACTATATGGGTTGCACAAGTCGAACAATTTCTCTTTTAGTGGTGGTGGTAGTAGTAGCAGCAGCAGCGCAGCAGTTTGATGTATGTAGTTAGGCAATCTCTCACTCATTCCTTTTTTTCCTCCTCCTCCCACTTCTCCTTCTCTGTCTCTCTTTCTCCCTCCCTCCGTGGAAATGCTGGGCTCGTTTTTATCGTATTTCACCTCAAATGTACAGCTGGTAAAAAAGTAAATCAAATTCAGCCATTTAAAGCGCTCCTCTTGGCACTTCCCATGAATTTTATGGCTAGTTTAACTTTCTCAACCGACAAAGCGAATACTCAATCACTTCCTAGACTGCCTCGGATGGGTGATTGATATTTTCTTTTGCAATTGTACTGCTTTCCTTTTCCCGTTCCCCGTCGGCGAGTTGGACGACAAGGGCATACCTTTTGGAGTGGAGTAAGGTTGCAAAATACAAATAAGCCAAATTGATGTTCTCTATACAAAGCAAACAGCTATGGTGTGTGTGTAACATGTCTACCAGGTATTGTGAAAATGTTCGGTAATTTGTTTTCCGTTTTAAAAGAAGCCTTGCACAATGCTTTATGTTTATTTCATTTACTTGTGATCAGCAACGACTAGCTACTCACTAGTGCAAGGTGAGAAGGTACTAGTAAAATCCTCACATGTCTCATGTTTCTTATCATTAGTAAGCTATTCGGTTACTTTTCACTGTCACGGAAGCTCTTTTAAGAAAAACTTTCTGTAATGCGTACTTTCTCTTGTCATGATTTTCATGTGTCTACAGCGGGAGAGTTGCAACTACAAACTCGTTGAGTAAAGGTTACAAATCATTACTTATGTACATAACCACATAAGTAATATAAATATAGTTAATCCATTATAAAAAAAATATCAACAAGATCTTTTAAATAGAACTGGGGAGACAGATCTTGTCTCCCCAGAATTGAGGGAATACTAGGGAAGCAGCTAAGCCAATTCCAGTTATTTTTTTCAATTTCATAACTTTTATAGAACGGTAATTATTTGTAAATGGAGAATGTAATGGATTTAACCACAAAATTGGATTGCTGTGAAATTTAAAATTATAAAAAGGATTTATGCATTAGACTTATGAAACTAAAGACTCGAAAGGTAGGTAGGTTTTAAGTACATTAGTAAGTATATAGCTTATACCAAACCAACCAGAGGCATAAGCTTATTTCAAAACTTTAGAAAAAACGCCAGGTGAAAATCAATCATCAAGTTGAACGAGTGAAAGAAAATGCTTATCTGTATTAACCATCGAAAATTGCGTGCTTCTGCCAGATTTCTCTAGCTGTATACTGGTTATAAAATTGATGTACACGGCTATTTCTTTTGATTACAGTGCGTGGGTGTGCACGTTTGTAGTAATGCAACTCAACCCAGACCGATTCCCTACAGCTACGACGACATATTCTCAGAAATTTCTGCCTACCAACCTCTGAAACAGATCTCGTCTGAGCAATGTAAAAAAGTCGTAAGTTTTTAGCAACCATACCTATTGAAGAAAAAGGTGGATGAGTAGTGGCGTAAGATTTCATAACAAATATCTTTCTTCATGTTGCCCCATGCTTGTTCTTATTATTGCCCTGCCAAAATACACAAATGATATTGTGATTACTGTGAAGCCTAAACCGAAGGCACGTACAAAGGACAATATTTGAGTGGATATGTGGACGATATATAAAATTGAAATGACGCTGCTGCATAACACTTTACTTTCAGTCACTTGAAAAGCTTTTGTAATTTATGTGACAAACCACCATTACACTGGTTCTAATATTATGCAATGGAAAAAAACTTTCCCGTTGATCGGAATAACAACCAGCGGATTCTCTGGTTGTCAGTACACGTCTCACGTTGTTGCTTGCCGCCATTGCCCTGCTTTCCTCAAATAGAAGATAAATACATAATAATATGCTTATTGCTTACCTACATCCATACTACATAGTACATTGTTTCCCCACCGCACGAACTCCGCTGTGAATATGAACTTGCTTGCTTAAAACATCTCGAGTCTATTACCAAGTTTCGAATGCACAATGCACGCAGACAGAAACGCGCACACGGAAAAAATGTAGTGCGGTGGTTGTGGTGGCAATGATGGTAAAGGGAGATCTTTCATGTATGAATGAGAATTCATAAATTTCATCGTGTCAGGCTGACTTGATACTCTTGTTACTCATCTCATAGTGCTGCTGAATTACAGGATTATGTTTTTTTCTGGGAAAAAAAAGAAAAAAAGTGATGGTAAGTGCTCCCACCTAGATAACAGCTTTGTAATGTGCGTTGAAGAGGAAAGAAAAAGCAGGGAGAAGGAGAGAGAGGGTAAGAAGGATACGAAAAAAGAAGAAAAGTAGTTGTGCGGTGTGCACGATGTAGTGCTTGAATGAACAACGACTATTTATGTACGTGAATATGTATTGCTTGGAAGATGCCTGTCTATATTCGACATAATAATAATAATATGGCTGCTATAGTCGCGCACATGAATAAAAATTGCACATCATTCTGCTATGCAACTTTTCGAGCTTGTGTATGTGTGTGTGTGTGTGGAAAACTATGTAAATGGATTAGTTTCTTCCTCCATTTCCGTAAGCTTTCCACAAAATTTGCTGCCTCTTATTTATGTAGACTGTCTTTTCGTGGAGAAAACAGTGGTGTAAGTAGGGAGAAAAGAAGGGGTGATACTATCATCGTCCTGCTCTCGTTTTTTTCTCTCTCTTTAACTCGCTCCCTTTCTACTGCTGTTATGCATAATCCATATACGATGAGACAAAAATGCAAACGACGCAAACATCATATACGAGCAGGGTAACTTTTTCCACTCTTGTATTCAACTCACGGGAAACGTAGTATGAAATTTTTGTCCTGTCCTCTTTCTGCGAGCGTCGTGTGCCCTTACGTTTCCATTTTCTTTAGGAACAAAATTAATCATAATATGACAAGGACATTGTGGGTTTCCGCAATTTACTGACTATTACCCGGTAGTCGGAACAGTGTGAGTGTGTACTATCAGTTTGAGTTCTTTAATTGCTATTCTCTTCACAAATGGTGAGAAAAGGGTGAGTGATGTACACAAGTGGACGTACCTAATTGGATCCCTACTCAGGCTACAACAGAGAAAAAGCAGAGAGCGAGAACTGTGTTGTGTTACCAATTGTGCTGAAGGGAGAAATGATATAGGATTACCCGGGGACTGCTGAACCACACAACAGAGCGAATGTTTGGGGTTATTATTGCAGGGAGACAGCACACAGCTTGAATCTCACTGTGCTAACGAGTAACAGTTGTCAACAGTGCGGTGCTACTACCTGCCATGATGTAAAAGTGTATTACAGCTCTCAAAATGTATCCCACTTTAATTTAAAATGACAAAAGGCATTTTTTTCAAGGCTAAAAGTGGAAGGAAGGTATCAAGAGTGTACTTGAGTGTCTCACAAAGTCGTGCCGTATTTTTTAAGTTAAAAGGGATTTTGGATTCGTGGACTTAAGGCCGCAAATAAATATAAGCGTAAATATTTAGCGACGAATAAAGCAGCACAATATTATTAGTCTGGCATATGTGCACTTAAAATGAAACAATTTTTAATGGGGATGCCCTGGTTCCCCAAATAAACATGCCATTGTTTGCCATATATAACCCAGCTGCGTGGCGGACGATGATGAGGACTACTACACAACAGTGACAAGAAACTGTGTGAACCACGCTGGTTTTTGTGCTGGTCCGCAGAGAGCACTTGTAAATAGGAAGAAAAGTGGCACATCTACCTTGTGCTCACTTGCTACCCTCACTCTTTACAGTCCTGAATGCGAGTCAGGAGGTCTTAGCAAGCGCCTTTTGGAATTTACCGACATCGGTAAAGCCTATTTATCCCTGTTTCCATGCACTTTCAATGTGCATTCTGGTTTAAATCTGTCCTTTGAAGTTTCCGTATATTACACTCGGTACCGTTCTTAATTTGCATTCTCTTTCAGGGGTACGGACACTATCATTTCAAATAAAAAAAGATATATGGCACACAGCCCATCAACGGCACAAATGAATGATGATGGGGGTATTTACTGGAAACATTATTTTACGAGCGTTTCTCGAATCCCGCACCAAGGAGCCTGCTTTCCCAGATAGTTTACTGTGTGGCATCCTTCTGCAGCATAAAGGCATTCTGGTGATGGTTCACTGCATCAAAATGGAGGCAGGCTGTATTCCTATACAAAAATAAACACACATTGTAGCATCTCGCTGTTTTCTTCGTGCCCTTGGTGACAGATAACTAGTGAAAGAGAAACGATGGAGAAGATCCCATATTTTCACTTGAATGCTCTTGGAAGAGAGAGAGGTGGGGGGTAGGGGGGAGAAACAATGAGAGGGGAAAGAAAGAGCGCGCGAAAGCCAATATATATTAACAAGTATAGTGAAAATTATGGGGAGCAAGGATGCATGACTGCATGCATGCATGCTTGCTCCTTCTTTTCTTCTCACTTGAAGTGAGAAGTTTAGATGATGATGCGGGAAGTGGCAGCGGCGGTGGTGGTCTGATGTTTGATATTGTTGGTGTGAGGTGGTGGTGCTGTAATGGCATTTCATCATCATGGCAGGCAGGCAGGCAGACATGGACATCCAGGTTTTCCCCATCCCTTATTCTTTGGCACTTTTTTCTCTACAACTTTCCTGACATTCTTCACTGGAGATATTACTTGCGGCACTGATGACGATAATAATAAAGATGATGATCATCGCGCACCTGGCTTCCGCACCAAGCTGTGATCCTTACCATTTGTATTGGATGATAACTACCTCCTCGTCCTCTATCTCTAGCTTTTAGATCTCACTGGTGTTTGCTGTTCTCCTCTTGTGCAATCATCGATGGCTGAAAACTCATCACGTAAGTTGGAAACAATCACCAGTGGTACATGTTCCGCGAAATTCAGTATGAGGTACAGGTATTACACGGATCTATAACTGATGGTACGGATGTATGTGTTTAGGAGAATGCCGACAATGAGCACATGTAATGCCAGCGGCATCATCATCGTCGCCCGTATTTATCACTAGCCACCCAGCCTTTTTAGTATTGTCCGTCACAGCCGGTACTAAAGATCGGTAATGCGATCTCTCTCACTGGATGGATTCCGATTCCGCTTATGCATTTATGGTGTATGTTTGAGAGTTGGTGGATGTGTTAAGCAGTGTATAAAAGGCCAGAAATAGATTTATGTCGCTTAACGCTCTCATTGTCTCTCCCCCTTGTCACTGTAGTAGAGATTCTTTGTGTAGGCTGCTTCTGCTGTTGTTGCTGATTCCAGTTTTGATTTGGATTCCGGATGAGCAAAAAGTTTTTATTGCCAAGAGACGAGAAAAGTACCTCATCCGAGTTCCGAGGTGCTATCGCTGATTGCTCACACCATTCACCGTGGCGATCAATGGTTGGGAAGACTTTATTCTGACAACTGACAAGAACCGACAAAAATCATCTCTCTTGCTGTTCACCTTCATCAGCATCAGCCACCATCCAACCTCTCATTCCTTTTACGACCTGTTTTGCTTGTTTGAATTATTGAGAATCGTAGTGGATCCCTGGAGAAATTATGAAAAAATTCAATACTTACTGGGTATGTTCATCAGTTGTGGATACTTTAAGATGCACATGTTCGAGACGCCCAAGTTTGGAAATCATCTCCGGATGTGATCCTACGTGTGTGCAAAATTATATTTCATAATTAAGTGGTTGCGATGAGAGAAGATTCGTCATGCCAAGCCAACAGTGTTCTACAACAACTTTTTTGTTTGCATGTGTGTTTATCTATTCTTATGCATGCTTTACGTAGTCGTGTTAAGTTAATGGCGTAATCAGTAATAGAACAGGACGTTGTCGTTGTTCACTGAAACGTGAATAAATGATTTGTGTTGAATTGCATTGATATTAAAAGACGAACTTATTATTATTAGAATGTACATTTCGTAAATATTAAATCTATTGCATTCACATAATAATATTATTAATTAGTATATCGACATATTACAAGAAAATATAATTTATTCTTAGCAAATTGTTCTAATAATTTTAGTCAAACTTAATATTTACTGTGCTCGTAGTTAAACAAGAAGCATAGCACCTGCACCTATTGATCGTCATGATACTCGACGACGTAAAACATCCACTTGAACGGAACAAGACAATATATAACAAACTCTAAGAAGAATTCAACATATAGTTCGCATTGTGTTTTATCCTCGTATCAGTTGTACCATCGACCCAAAATACTTTTTTTATCGATACGGCGAAGTTTACGCCGAAAAATTCGTCGCACTGAGAAGTCTCGTCACGATTAACATGCAAAATGTGCAGAATCCATTAAAGCGTAATTTTTTACACCACAGTAATTGCTGGCAACAAAACTTTCTTTGGCACATGACTTACTTAAAAATGGTACTAGCAAGCCGCGCCGCCGTCAGCAATTGGTAGCCCATTCTGGGAAAACTTTTCTGTTTTCGTCGAGGCTCTACCCAAATGAAAGCTTGTACTCCCTTCTTTAGAAATTCCTGCACGAGATTCTACTTCTTGTCTATTTAAGAAAAAAATCTGTTTGTAGTGCAGTACATGCACGACTGCAGTGGTGGTAGCACTAGAAAACAGCGGATCACTGCAATTATTTCCTATTTGACCTAAACTTTTTCTTTAAATTTTTTGTTGAATTGAATACGGTGTACATTTGCAGGCACGCTATTAATATTCTGCCAGTGTTATAACTACCACTAACACTCAGCAGCACAGAATGTTTAGAAAAAATCCCAGTTGTTTTATACCTTTGTGAAGAAATACCAACATTTTCGTTGTTTACGATTAAAATATGTATAACCGTGTACAAAAGAGCTACTCTGGCGTATTCCTTCGTTTCGTATATTGCTTCCGGCTGTTGGAATAAAGAATAAATTTATGAAATTTGGGATCTCATTACGCTTTTGCGATAATGATGAACACCATATTGAGAAAGTGAGGAAATCTCGAAAGAGAAGAAGAAAAAATAGGCGAATCGATAACGGAACAGATGGTAAATGATGATAATGAAAGACTTTCTCGCATATACATAAACTTTATTACTACAAATCAGCAGTGTACTTTTCTCTTTGTAGAAAAACGTGAACTGAGAATTCCGTAGGTTCGCAGATAGAATTAATATAATAGCTATACTTATTCAAATCATTATGCAGAAAAAAGATGCAGAGAGTCGTATTTTGCGGTTGAGAGACAAAAGAGGTAGATATTAAATAGGTTTGTGTGGAGGAACATATTATACATAGGAATTGTGAAACATATTATACTGCACTATAGACACTAACAAACAATATCATCTTTTTTTTCTTCCACTTTATTTTAGACGTAATCGGTGTAATGTATTATAAATTCATGTCTTTATGCAATTGTTTTCTCTACAACAATTTTTTGCAACTGTCGAAAGTAACTGCAGTTTTATGCGGAATATTTTGAAATGTCTACGCTTTAAATTACAGTAGACATTGCACAATGCTCAAAATGCAGGATGGGAATATAATGTTTCCAGGGAGTTTTGTATGTGGGGTACGTCTTGTTGCGAAACTAGTTGAAGACCGGTTGAATTCAAACAGTTTGGGAGAGGATTGTTTCTCGGTTGATAAAGGTACAGCACAAAGTATGCATGTATATTTTTTATAACTTTAAACGGTATGTTTCATTTCCACGGACTTTTGGCATTTCCTGTTTCTTTGTACTTATTATCGTTTCATCATTATTTTGATGGAACATCCCTGTAACATTAAATTGTTGCATTTTTGGTAGGAAATGCATAATTGGAGCTTGAGAGAATGGATTAATTATTTAGCAAAAATTAGCTTTCTAACTCCAGTTGTATAATGGTATCAGTCGAACAATCGAAATGGTAACAGTTAAATATAATAGATATTTACTGTAGTATAGGAAAGGTTGTGATAGTAGCAAAAGGAAACGTTTCATTTAAAGCGAGATTGTAAACGATTATCCAATATTTCTCCAAATACCACGTTTATATTATAGATAACCAAACTAAAGAACATGACATAGTACACTATGATCGCGATATCGACCTACTTTGTTTTTTCCTCACATTTTCTCAATTCGTTTTCCACTTTTTCTTTTGAAGTGAAAGCACTATGTCGTAAATCGCGCATATAAACTTCTCGTTCTTCTTCCTCTTTCGCACTCTTTTCATCCTATCTCGCTCCCTGTTTGTCTTCTTTGTTCCTCACAAAGGAGCGAAAATCGTGTTTATCTTTGTTGTGTATGTCTAAGTCCCCGACAAAGTGGCTGCTACTTGTGTTCCTAAAGCGAGTAACAGCAAATTCAGATCTACTTTCTTATCATGTGCACGTGAGGGAAACAACAGGATAACATAACAAAAGTCAATATTTTTCCATCATGTAGGACGCCGAAAAAACGAACATGTTGAAGACAACATTACAATAATATGGATAAATATCTCTGCTATCCAGCCGCCATGTACCCTTTTTAACCTGCTTAACATGACGATCCTTTCTTACAGCATCTTTTTGCAATTGCGAGTCTGGACCAATTTCCAAGTATGCACTTTCGACCGAAACATGAAACTTTTTTTTTGTTCCTGACAGTTGGGATTACAGTCATTTGATTTTCTCGACACAACTACATGAATTTATTCGATTTGGTTGTTTGTACTGAAATGATCAGGTGCAGAGAAAGCTACATAAAAGCCTAAGAAGAGAGACGCTGCCTCTTTCTTGTCAGAGACCGACGGCACTGCGTACATCTAAATACGCATTTCACTCCGTTTTCGATACCAATATGATAATATGAATGTATGCCGCCTGCACACATGCTTATTATTATGTATCCCATAATTTTTTGGTATTGTAGCAGAATAAGAAGGAAAAAAGAATTCGGTTGGCGTGCCACGAAGATGAGGAGTTTGTAGTAGTCGTCGTAGTACTACTCCGATTCCGGCGGTGGTAAGAATGACGGGTGGTAGTATTTTTAGAGGAGTAGTAAAATTTTCTCCGCTTATTATCACGTGCCTTATTTTTTGGGATTCCAGTCATGAATATTTTCTCACTTGAACAAACTTTTTTCCTTCGTATGCTTCAGTTTATACGTTACGCCATATTTCCCTTGTAGTCCCCAACGACCTGTTCCTTTGTACATTTCTTAAACAGACAAACTGTGTGAGGTATGTGGATCTCGAGTGAATTCTTGACATATCATTACCATCACCGTTACACATGTATGTTCCTGTCTGACGCAAACTACGTGCCTATAAATCTACCCCACATACATATACACACAAACACACTTTCGTAGATACGCATATAGACAATCATATTATGGTTTTCCATGCGGGTACGTCTTCCAAGTGCCAAATATTTCATTGTTGGGTGCGTTTACCTGTCATACTAGAGCGGCGTGTTTATAAGAAGCGAAGCGAATTGTAATGCGCCTTCTTACCGTCAATACGTGATAAGTAAATTATATTACGGAAAAGCGAATAAAATAACATTGTAGTCTCGTGCATAGATTATGAAATCTTGAAATCTGTGTAACCATTTTCATGTAATAAAGATACAGCAAAGCCGGCTCCGCAGTGTTAACTCTAGAAAATTGTGAATTGATTTTCACAGCATATCTGCTTTTGTGAAACGAAATTAAAGTCAAAATCCTGTGTTCGCTGTTACTTTCTCTTGGCTGAAGTCAATTATTCGCAGTTCGTGATTTCTTTACAATTTCTCAACATCATTGTTTGTCCAATTTGCAAAATTGTATTCAGTGAAAATGTTTGGTGTTTCCATAGTCTGTCGACACGCAGAGTCAGCGTTGCATGTGCACCTATTTGAGAGCATTATTATTTTCTCGTGTACTTCCAGTCCCATACAACAATGCACACTCATTGTAATAGATTTATTCAGCTTCTTGCCGTTTTTGTGGGAAACAATAGTGCTTGTAAATTATTCATGCGTTGTCATGATTCCAAAGATTCTCATATACTGACTAATAGTATCAAATTCGTACCCTAGCCCGTACCGAAATTGGGCTTTTTTGTGTGCCTCCAAGAAAATTGATACTGTGGAAGCTCTTCACATGCGTAGTATCCCTCGTCTCTCAAAATCTAACACTCCTTAAGCACGGCTAAAGTCTTACACAAGACGTCAACGCTACTCTACATTAAGAGTTAAATTTCAGACGAGGGCTTGTACACTTCGCCTATTTTTCTTATCGCTGCGCAGCTACTCACCTCAACCCTTTCCTGGATTTTGTGTGAAAGGCGGCTGAAGCGAATTCCAAATTGCGTATCACTTGTAAAGGTTCACACACACCCACACCCACACATACACACAGGGCGTAAAAATCTACCGGATTACCTTTCATCAGTAATTCCAGAAAAAGAACTTGATATTTCACTTGAGCATATAGTATAATGAGGAAACCCAAGATAACTAAAAATGTCGTAAAGTTGCTACTCGAGGAATGGAGCACAAAACATGTCTAGGTAATCAGAAAGGAGATTTATAAGTTGCTCAAACTCACACACACTACATTATTTTCCAATAGCAGTTGAGTGGGGAAATGGAAAATCGACATCGAATGGGAAAGTATTATACTGCTGTGGTGCGGCAAAATAATTACAATGCTGTGTGCCTCTTTCTCTCTGTGTGTGTGTACAAGCATACAAGCATTACATGACGCAGATAAGCAAAATTTCAAGGGAGAAATGTGTCAACTTATATTAAGCCATTTGGAGGTGGAACAAGAGAGAATGGAATGCTGTTGATAGAAACTTTCCCGTATGGAAAACGCCAACGTAAAGCTTTTCACTTGACATTGTAAGCCTCCACGTCGTCTAAAATAGATACTGCATAATGTTTCTCCTTTTCTTCTCGCTCCTTCTCCACCACTACGAACGCCACGCAATCTAATTTAAATACCTTACTCAAACTAGTACATGGGAGAAGAATAGAAAAAGATGGGAAGATAGTATATACACGACATGTACTTAACATGGTACTTTATGGTGAATCTGCTGAATAAGTTAATACTGGTACTCTGATTAGATATTATTATTGTGTCTTCTTCATCAAAAATTACCCAAAGGAACATCTTATGACTAGCTGGTGTAAACAGCAACTTTCAATTCCAATGCCAGGGTACTCATATTACACGCGCGTTTTCCCTAGGAATTAAGAGGCACGTGCATTCATAAAGTATATAATGTAATGTTTGCAAACTACTAGTATTTTTATACCAAGAATTTCTTAAATGTAGGAACTAAAATTTAAGGGGAAAGAGAGTGTATGAATGTTGAAAAGTAATGTTTTTTTTGTATTTTTCGTATTTACGGCACAGTTCACGTTTCCTGGTTAAATATTACATGTTGTTCATTATATAGCAGGAGGATGTAGATTGGCTGAAAATCAGAAAAACAAAGGCGCATTCATTTTTACAAGTTGCGAAGCAAAAAACGGTACTTCTATTAGTGCTAAGAGTCCGCCTTGAACCTTACCTGAAAAATGCTTTACCAGTATCGTGAGGTTGTTCAGAATCCACAAATACGGGTAACACTCTACAAAAATGGTTTAATGTTATAGTGAACCAAAGAGCGAAGCAGAGAGAGAGAGAGAAAGAGCGAGCCAGAAAGAGAAATGACTATTTGGTAGAGATACACACATGTACATACAATTTTACATTCCCAAGAATTATGCGTATTAGCCGCTTTATTGTGCCGTAAGCAGTGGGTTTTTTGGAATGGAGGGAGTGTGAAAATGGCGCGATATTATTGTTATTTTTTATGATGATATTGCTATTACCATGTTACACCCTCTTCTGTCAGCGAGGAAAATACGGTTGCTTTCTGGTATTGTTGGGGAAAATTGTTTTTATGGCGTGATGAACTGTGTACCGTAGATTTAAAGTGAGAAAGAATGCCTGTGTGTGTGTGTGGGGGGTGCATTTATCCTTGCATTCCAAATTCCAGCAATGTCATATTACGCTTCAGAAATCGTAGACTCTTTTCTCTCGTTTATTTCTAAGTACAGGGTAGTGATACAGAAAGATTTGTAAATGACAATGGAGATAATAATACCCAACCAAACAGAGAGGCAGTAAAAGAATTTCATTGCATTATCGCATTTCGTTTGATGGCAGTAGGCAGGATAGGAGTAAGTACCAGTATAGTAGCAAATACAAACTCATTCAGCTCGGCTTCTGCTGCCGCCGTAAAAGAGTGGTAAAGCGAAGGCAACGATGAAAGCTAACTTTTTAATATACAATATTACATTCTTACATCATCTCCAGGCGCACATTACATAATGTGTTAAAGTTTACCTCGCAGGCATGCAAATTATGTGGAGGAAAGCAACAGAAAAAAAGAACATGACATATTACAATTGTGTCTGGTTTCATAGAAACGTTAGAGAGGCATGTTTCGGCGTGTGGGGGAAGTCGATATACACAAGTAGTGGCATTGTAGGAAAAAACCGGAAAGGAAATTGCGTTTCTACAATCAGAAAGTATGAATATTTGTGCAAGTTCTATTGTGTTGCAGCAACAAAAATAAGAAAAAATACTTTGGTGTTTATATGTATGTATGCCCAAAAGTTATAGGTAAGTAATCTTTGCGTAACGCGTGCTTTTTGTGTTTTTATGCATAATGCTCAACTACAATGTGTGCTGCCGCCCGAACAAGACCATTTTTATCATTGCGTCTTTGTATCTTAACGCAGAGAAAACACGGGTCGGGTGGTTAATACAAAGAGAGGAAGGGGGAGAGGGAGCGCAAAAACGGATGACTTGAGTGCGAGTTTGGTGAATGAAGAATGGAGGAAAAATGGGTTGTGTCGAAATTTTTTGTAAGAATGTGCTCCGGAGTCAGTACCAAACAGTAATGGACTTTCAGTTTGTTAGCATTATTGGAATGGCGAGGAAAGAGAGAAAAAAGAAGAAAAGAGAAAAAAATGCTGAGAGATTGCTTGTTTAAAGGTTATTACTCTATCATCGTGCCCGCATTGCTTCTCTTTGTAGTTATGTACCTTTGTTGTAGATTATTGTTGTAAATGGAAGCCGATAAGCTGGGCCATTACCAATACATCATAACATGACATTGGAATTGAAACCCATAAACCGTTTCAACACTTCCTTAATGATCCCATTCAATTTTATATATACGGGAACCCCATGCCTACATTTGGATATGTCATCCCCTTTCACTCTTCTGCAAAGTGGTGCAGCAACGAGAATGAAACAGTAAAATGTAATGTGTACATAAATACTGAAAAACATTATTTTTAAAATGTCGTAATGACGTTTTTGTATGTATCGAATTTTTGGAAAAGGGAGACGGAAGGAAGAAATAAGGACGATTTTTTTTTCTCTCTCTCTATTTCTATTGGCATTTTTGAGTTTCGTTTTCTTCTTCTTTTATCTCCAAAAGGGAATCCATTGGAAAAATTGGTGGAAGAGATCAAATCAAATGAATTTTCAAGTGGTTCGGCCTGAAAATTGCATGGCTGTTTGCCACATGAAATTTCACTTACATTCCTGCAATATATTTTTCTTTGGTTAGAATAAAATTGTAATTTTTGGGGGGTTTTCTCGATATTCATCCATTTGCCAAGGCTTCCCGTCGTTTCCTTTTAACGGGTGAGGGGAAGAAATGCTGCTGATGGAAATAGAATAAAAGTCAAGGGGATGTGGGTGATAGCATTAGACTTGATGTATCAGGCCAAATACTAAAAATATTCTCATAGGTGACATTAGTGACCTCAAACAAAAGAGGTTGGTGGTTTGGTTGAAAAAAGTAAAGTCATAGTCTTGCTTTCTATACCACCACCATTGCACATAGCGACAGCCTAGTTTTGTAGATAAACTGGAACAACGAGTGGATCCGTAAAGTTGTCTTTACACACACACAGAGACACAGACCCCAAACTGAAGTGAAATGCAAGTGGTACGTGCTGATATGGCAGGAGTATGAAATGGTGAATCCTAGAAGCAGAACGGGATAGAGAGAAAGAGAGGCCGAGAAAAAAAAGAAATTGCCCACTTGACAGCACTAGATAATATCAAGTGACAGGCAACATCAGTAGTGGCAGGTAGATCGTAGTAGAACAACTTTAGTTTTGATTCCTTCCTCTCAACTCTTGACAAAGTTTTTTCCTTTAGTTGCTTACTAACTTGCAGGTTCTCTCTCTCTTTCTGAAATAGGTACATAATATCCAGACATTAACAGTGTTGTTCGGGTTCATTCTGTCAGGGAGTCAGGTAGTATTGCCAACGGCACTGGCTCGATCTGCCAACAGTTTATGAACATTTCGGGGTGTAGATGGGACTGTATATTCCGTGTTTGTCTACAATGCAGATTATTGCCAGGGCTCTCCTTCAGTAAGGTAATATACGAAAAAGAGAAATGTCATTTCGTTTTATTCATAACCAGTTACATCTTTCCGTCATCATTGTAGCTGTAGCATAAAGAGAGCTAGAAGAAGCAGGCGGACGGATGCACCACCTGCTACAACTGGGCCTGTTCAGTTGTTTTCACTGTGACTGTGACGGTGGGAGAAGCATAAGTTTTATTAGAATTCTTACTTTGCTGCTGAAGAGAATATGAACAGAAAACTGATCATATTGGAGAGAAACTCTATAGAAAGCTTGGAAGAGTGGGAGAAGGAAAGAGAAATGACCAAAGTGAAAGCAGGTTCTTCCTCTTTTTCTAGTTTGCTTGCTCGTCTGGAATGAGTATGGTCATAATGTTTGCAGACTGCAGAGAAAGAGAAAAAATAAAAGTGGAAAAAGAAAAAAAAGTGAAAACAGATTTTACAAGCGGACTGTTATGTTGGTGTAATGATAAAAAGTTCCTAGCGAGAATAGTATAGTATAGTATGGATGACTGACTACATATCCATTTTTGCTTCCTGTTTCTCAAAAGTGGAGGACGATGTCTTCTCGACTTGATCCTCATCAACCATTCCTCCGCGAAGCAAAATCGAAGAGGCAATATACACTCTGGGGTGAGTGGTATGAAGGATGTAACTCGTTCGTAAAAAGAGTAATAATATCGAGAAATGATAGTAGTGCTGGTACAAGGAGCACCGAACCATTGTGTGATGTTGATGACCTGCCTCTGTAGATGACTGACGGTGTCACTGTTCCCTGTAAGGAGAAGAATGACTCTTAGAGGCTCGTCGTAAAGCATAAATGACTTATTCCTGTAGGCACGTTGCCTATGCAAAACAACAATACCGACCAGTAGCAACAGCAGTGACAGTATAACATGGCGGATGGATAATGGGAATACTTTTTTGACTGGGCATTTCTTTAGGATGATAACATATACTTTTTGTAATGAAAAAAACGGGATAGGATCAATCACTGCCGTCATGACTCTAATCATCTCCTTTCTGCCAGACATTGTGTTCGTCGTCATCGTCATCATCGTGATTGTTGTCGTTGTTCCAGAGTCAAACTCGTCCACGCTTGTAACATCATCTCATCAGAATCAGGATCCACAGTTGCGAGTCAGTCAGAACTTTCTGCATGTTTTATGCTTGAGAAAACACACTGACAAACGGGAAGGGCTGTGTGATGTGCACGGAAGCTCACTTAAACGTTTCATCATTCAAAACGATAGGGAGCAAAACATCAAAGTGATGCTGGATCGGTATTTCCAGCGATGGCTCACTCACTCAATGAGTACAACTGAAAAAGGGAAAAAGCGAAAATGCGAGAGGGCACATGGTTTCCTGTATTTCTTTTGCTATTACTTATTCCTCTTCCTGAACTCATCTAATCTCCCATTCAGCCTTTTTTGTAACCCTGTTTGCTCTATTATTTGCTCCCTTGTGCAATTCCTCGAAGATATAAAGTTACTTGCATACAATTTTTTTCCAGAGGAAAGGAGACGAGTAAAAGATAGCTTTGAAAACGAGGTCGATCAACGATTCAATCGCTTTTCTGCTTTCTCTTTTTTTCTCTCTTCTTTCTCCCTCAGAAGAAGAGAAGAAGAAAGTGCAACGTCTACCTCCCCCGAACGAATCAACATTATGCATGGTAATATACACATGATGATACATACACCCATCTGCTCCTACTGGTAATTTTACTGATGCCAATGTGTACCTACATTATATTCATGCAAAAAACCCATCTCGCGTAAAGTGTGGGTATAATATGCTCTTGCCAAGTCAATAGAGAGTTACGATGAGACCCCATGCAGCTCTCAACTCTTTTCGCTCCGAATAAAAGACTGAGGACTGTGATACAATGAATGAGAGGGAGAACAGAGGGAAAGAAGGAGAGGAAAAAACATACAAAGAAGATACATACATAATAACAAAAACCCATAAATACATACCTACCTAGAGCTGCACACAATGAAACAGTAAAAAGAGAGCTGTAGTGCGGTAGTCATTTCGAAGCATTTTTTGTCTTCCTCCAGCGATAGCACACGTATAGATGAATGTAACACATGAAAAGCCAACAAAAAAGGAAGAAAGAAAGAAGATCTCAAATCCTTTCCATTTCATAGGTTGTATATCTACTTGCTCAAGAAGCAGCAACCAACGCCACTTTCTAGAAGATGGATACGATACTTACGTGTATGCCCACATATTATATAAATATGTACACGGCTACAAGCAGGCAGACATTGATACATTTAAACATATCACACGACGACCAAGAAGAAACTTGTTTGCAAGTCTCGTTTTTTGGGATGATAGTAGCAGAAAGTACGATATAGTAAAAAGGAGTAAAAGAATCGTCGTCGGTGGCAGTTTCTTCCATTTCCCTATCTTTCTGAAGTTGTATTGCCCAACCACCGCAACTGTCTTTTCCCTTTTATAACAAACATACGAAATAATATCTTTAAGAAGACAAAAACTTAAGGAATTGTCACTGCGGTAGAAGAAATGACAGTCGTATATAGCGCCAACATTAAAACCATTGTTGAGAAACAATAAGTAAAATCAAGCCTGTAGGAAACGGGTGGTGTATATTTATTATTGTAAAAAATTTCTCTGTTCTTTGCTGTAAGTGCATTGATATACCTACTGGATGGACACATTACGACGTGTACCCTTGGAATCTATTCATACTTTTTAGTGCTTTGGATTTCCCAGCGCGGAGAAAAGTCCGCTAAACGGGAACTCATCGCGGCGCTGGTGGTGGTTATTGTAGGAAAGGGCTGGTGTAACAATAGTCTCCTTCAAATAAGTCCTCTCTCTCTCTCTCTCTCACTGTATGTTTGCCAGTTTTCATCACAATTTCCTTTGTTGTGAGCAAATGCTCAAGTGGCAGCAGTATTCTCTCGATTTAGCATTCACTTACAAACGCTTACTTTATTTGTGTGTGTAATACCAATACCGTGCATGATGATGATGACGATACTGTTGTCGTAATGGAACAATATGTGCTTGTAACTAGCAATACATATAGCTACAGGGCTTGTAAAAACATGGTCGTTGTTGTAGTTGTACTGCCGCCACCAGCACCACGCCATCATCATCATCATCACTACGTACAGATAGCTGTAGATAACGCATATTATACAGAAGAATGATCATTACTAGTAGCATTAGGACAACAAAAGGATACGTGCAGAAGGTCCATATCGGAGGAATTCATCTAGAGATAAATACACAATGCACTCACTTCTTTTTCGCGCTGCTTCTTTTGCTAAGAGTAGTGTGCAAGGCAGAGAGAGAGAAAAAGCACCATCGGAGCTCTAGTATGTATTTATGCACATAATCGTACATGCTAAGATTATGCATGTGCCATTTTCTTTGTTTTTTGTCGTCGGCGTTGTTGTCGTTGCTGCGGCTGTTGTTACTGTTTCTCCGCTTTTGTTTTAGCTGATGTTGTTGTTGTCGTGTGAGCACCAACACAAGTGATGGTAGTAAATAGGAGAGTTAATACGTAGAAATATATAAAAAAAAGTTGCAGTCTGCGACTACTTTTTTGGTAGAAATACTTCACGAAAAGAGGTATATAAATGTTGGAGTTGATGGAGAGATAAGGAAAACCGAAAAAAGTAAGTCGTTGTCGTTATTCTTGGGTAGTAGTAAAAAAAGAACTACCAATAAGTGTCCTTTACACTCCCTATTTTTCTCCTTTCTCTCTCTCTCTCGCTTTCTCCTACTCAAATACACTTTCTCTTTTCCCCATTTTCTCATTCGGTTCCGCCTCTTCATAAATACGTTGGTGCATTTTTTTTTCTTGTTCCAATTCCAATCAAAATAATGTACTTGAAATCAAGAGAATTAGCCGAGGGATTTCAAGTAATATCCACTACTGGACTAGGGTCTATTTTGCAGTCCTGGGAGCGAGACTTGTCACCAGAAAAAAACTTATTATCATTATGTGGCGGTGGTAGTACGAGCAGGCCGCGTCAACTAACTTGAGCAAAGCTGCTCTTGCTTTTGCTCCTTTTACGGCTTTGAAATAGAAAAGAGATATCTTTCTGTGTATCAGCAGAGGATAAGTTTCTTTTCTTTTCCACTTTTATGAATGCGAGATTTGAATGAATAAATGAGGAAAACGGAGAGAGCGTGAGAGAGTAGATAAAAAAATGGGAGAATCGTATCGAGGTGGAAAAAGTATACAACGTTGCCTGTACAAAAAGTGTCGGGAGGAAGGGCACATGGAAAGAATGAAATTTTTCCTCTTCCTGTCTCAATTCTCATTTCAAAAGCAATGCACTACTGCATGTTCCTTCAAATTGTATAATTGTACACACATTTCTTCATTTTTTCATTCTCTTTCTCTCTCTTCTTCTTTCTCGATACCTAACTTGGAAACAATTTCCCAGCAACATGTTAACATGTACAATATACTTCTTATACGGTATGCAAAGAAGGTAGACATGCTTATAGGAAGCGTTCATTTTACAGCAACTTGAATGGTTCAGCTGTTATGCATGCATGAACGACGCTTCACGTTATTATGTGCCAGTGTTACTGCTGGTGCTGTTTTTGTTACTGCTGCAACAATATATGTACTTGTGTATGCCTGTGTGCCACAGTTTATGTGTTACTATTGTAATGTAAGCCATCACTAGCAGTGCCATTCTGCAGCTTTACAACAACAAGAGAAAAGAAAGCTCAAGTAGAATCTGTTCCATTTCCAGTACAGGCTGTTATACATGATGGTGATGACGACGGGGATGGTGATGATGATGATGATGATAGTGATAATAACATTACTGCAGTTTCATACTCATTCTCATCGAATTCGATGAGAGAGCAGTGGAGCAGAGGCGAAAAACGTGCAAAAACTGTATTACAATAATCACAATACATAGAACGAGTTTTTAGTCATTGGAAACAGGGAACCTTGTTTCGTTTGAGTTTTTATGAAACTTGCTGCCTTTCTCTCTTACTAGCTCCACTCTCTCTCTCTCCTAGATTTTCCGTTTTGTCTCCAAGGATAAAAAAACAAGAGGGAATATAAGTGGGTGAAAAGCATACACACCCGCATGCATACCAAAGAGTAACTATAAATATGCATAGGTGCCGGTGAGACATTTTTATTATTCGCTGTAATTACGATAATCACTTCTTCCAGATTATTACTTTCTCCTTCTACATCATACATTAATTAAAGACGAAATTATTATTCTTTGTTGTAATACGGAAAATTTAATGACGGTGAAATATCATAATGCAGAGAATAAAAGATTCCATCCAAATGTACACACAAACATAAACAGGCGTTTCCTGTTTGTATATTTTAGTCCAATCTGTGCAACAACGTTTTCTTCTGAATGACAAGAAGAAAATTGAACGGGAACTCGCAATTTGAGCGCAATAAGGCAAGTCTTTTGTGTAAAGGATCGACATGGTGCGTAACAACGTCAAACGTAACATTAGCATTCCACTTGGCTTCGATTTAAAAAATGTATAACAATAAAAAGCAGGAGTGGTGATATGAGCATCAACATCGTCATCATCCGCATCACCGTTCCATTTTAATAATAAAAACAAAATATCCTATCAGCTGTATTTTTTTGGGGAAAGCCTCGCCATTGCGAATTTAGATTTCCTCATTTCTCCCTCTTTTTAAGCGATGATGGTAATGTGAATGTGATGATAATGATGCTGCCGCTGCTGCTACCACTGCTAACTATTTATATCTTACTACTACCACCTCCAAACACACAGCAGCATAATGAGGTAAACTCCAAATCACCATCAGACATGCACGTTTTCATCTGTTTTCCTACATGACTCTTGTTGTTGAATAAGTTGGGCCGTTGAACTTGGTCCCTTTAGCTATCTGTATACACACAAGTATCCTAGACCGTCGTCGTTTTTTTCTTAGTTCTTCTAATCCAAAAATTGTGGCATCAGCGGCAGCGGAAGAACAAGAAAATTCTGATACTACCAACTTGGTTGTTTCTTTTCTGTTTTCTTTCTATCTGTTCCCCACGAAGCGGGGGAAAAGTTAGTGGACTCTTGGTAGGTGAAATAAAATAGCCTTGAAAAGCGCACGAAATGTTTATGTAATACATTTTCTGTTCCCCGTTACTAGCAGTGGGTGCAAAGTGGCAATAATGAATCTTTTACCATGTTGTGGTACGGCTTATTTCTGCAGCTATATTTCTCTCTTTTTTTCTCAACATTGTGGCTTCCTCTTATGAGATATTATTTTCCCTGGTGAGTAGTAGTTGTAGGAGAAGTAGCCATCGTTGAGGCACTTGCAATACCATACCACCACCACTAGTAGTAGTCGTGATAGTAGTAGGGTAGTAGAAGGACAGCTTAAGCACTATATTACAGTTTAATCCTACAATGTTTATTCAAAGAAACACTTTTCGCGAAAAAAAAAGTTGGTGAAAGTTTACAGTAGTAAAACTATTTTGTGAATGACTTGAGAGAGAAAAAGACGGATGTATGTAATGATATATAGATAGAAGAAGGAATGTGAAAAATACTAGTGAATGGGTATTCCTGTTCGAGAGTGGCAAGGCATGTGTGCCTGAGTGAGCTCAGTGTGTTATTTGAGACCAAAATTGGGAACATTACTTTCTTCGGACGTACGAAACTGAGCCCTTCTGTGGAGCATCAATGCTTTTTTCTCGGCAGCCCATTCTGTCCCTTCACACAACTTCAAGTACGTTGTCCAAACTCTTATTTTATCTAGATCGACGTCTATAATTTCCTATGGAGAGGTATCTTCCTCGGGTTTGTCTGTCATGTCTGGCTGGTCATGAGGAAGGATGAAGAGAGAGAGAGAGGGAGAGAGAGAGGGAAAGAGGGTGAAGAACGAAGGAGAGCCAAGCAGCCACAAATGAATTGCGTGGCTGGACATCTGACACGATCTTAAGTAATTTAGATAGGTAATTGCTGTCTTTATCGTGCCAACGGATTATTTCATTAATTTAATAAGATGTACAAAGTAAACAGGAGAAGCTAAGTATAAACCGGAGTAGCCACTAAACCGAGTGTTGCAACCGTTTTGCCTCAAGACCAGTCCTGTAACCGGTTCGAGGAGGTTTGTTTCGCGGCTACTTTAAAAAGTTTCCACGGATAAAGGATCCCGTAACTTTTTATATTGATTTACAGTAGTCGTCCAAAACCTGATGGACACATAACAATGTAATCAACTCAGCTGTTTCCATGACGAAAATGGATGAGGAATTTGATTTGGCCGGAGTGTCAACAAATACGGCTTTTCGTGTCACCGTTAGTAGATTTTAGCCTTGAATTTAGCAACCACGGGCGTATTTACCAGTGCACATGACAGCAGAAGCGGTTGGCTTTTTATGATTGATCATGAAGATAAGCGTTAGTTGACGTGGTACACTTTTTTGTAGTTTAGTAAAAAAAAAACCTGACATGCACGTAATTCCTCCTCTTGCACTTGTCCTTGTAAACGTGTTTAGAGTTAAGCTAACGGGATATCCTGTCCAAACATCCGCCTTAGACATACGGATCAATTCCCCCCTCTTATATTTTGTTTTACTTGACGTTACGTTCCGTTTAATCCGGTGACGTTTTTGTGCACAGCATAATGGCCAGTGATATGATTGATGTCTGAAAATGTCCAGTTGACTTACTACCAGACGTTATTACACACGCTTTCTTCAGTATATATGCTAAGGAAATTGGGGTGGGCTGTGAAAGTCATTTTAACGCGCCACTTTCCGCTGGAAATTTGTCCTTCCTCATTTTTCCGTATGCCCAGTATAGTGCAGTGTCGTTTAAGAAGGAAAGGTAGACGCAGTTCGGTTGCCATACCCACATGTCCGAATTAATAGTTATGCAAAAGAAAGTTAGCTATGTATATAAGTATTATGAACACGGCAAATTAGCATAGTTGTTCTAGTTGCAATTTGTTGTAGAAAAGGGTCGCAGGTGGTGGTCTCAACGCATGTGTCAAAAAGGAAATCAAAGTGTTAACTTAAACTCGTTGATTATGTACATCCATACATAGTAGCTGGGCAAAGCGACGCCACTAGACTTTGCCTCCTCTCAACGAGAAACTAACAAAATACTGTAACACTAATTGTATGGAGAATGGTGGTCGACCCCAGAAAATTCTGTACAGCATACACTCGAAATGGACCAACAGGAAACCGTTGGGTAACACATGAACGCTGATCCCAAAAATATGTAAGCTCGCCGGCAGTACAGTATAGCATGTAAGGTGAAAAAGCTGTCCAATATTGAATTAGCCCCGTTGAGACGCCCTCCAAACTGAGATGCCTCTTATTTATTTAAAGCATGGAAACGCTGCAGAATCAGCAACAATAAACCCTTTCGACAAGTGTAGCTTTGTGCCAAAATTCATATAAAAAATTCACAAGAGGGATTTTAGCCGGGTTAACCTATAAATCAAAATTGGATAGTGTGGAAATAAAATCACTCCATTTCATTGTATAATTGGCAAAGTTTCAAGTGTCGTTGTTGTTTGTGTAATTAACGGAATCCCTCTGAGAAAATGAAGGTTAATCAGATCAGCATCATTCCACCCTTGTCGTTGTCGTATGGGTTGTTCCCTCGTTGTTCGTTTGCACACACGTACAATTGATTCCTTTCAGCATAGCGAGAGCGGGGAAATGTCGAAATCAAACTGGTTTATGTAAAGCTCAAAAACTGGTAAACATGCTTGTTCAAAAGATGTTAGTTGCGTCATCAAATGTGAATGGTCTTAAACTTATCATCATCCTCACGTCAAACACACACATATACACGTGAAAATACTAATGCTAGAAGCAAAAAGTAAAGTTACGAAAGCCGACAAGAAAGTAGAACGCAGAAAATATTTTGATGCAAGAGCCCTGCTTTTTGGAAATACTACTGAAGGGATGAACAAAGGAAAGGTGCCTTTCATATCATCCCGGGAAACTCAACTGCCTCCCAAAATATGGGATTTGTTTGAAAATAAGCCAATACATAATCTCATTACCGTGAGTACAAGAAAGTACACACGCATTTTTTTCCTCTTTGCGCACATGAATTTTAATTTTTTCACATCAAACGTCCTACTCTGAATCTCCTTGATTAATCAGTCACGTGTGATTGAGCATAAGGATTTAACTAAAGCGGTTTCCCTTATAGTTTTTTTGTACTGTTTAAAGTAGGACAGCTTTTTTGAGCTAATAATAAAAAGCAAAGAGAAAGCCAGCATTTTCTACTACCACCACCAGACTAGGTTTCACTTTCGCCTTTGTGTGATCAGTCCCGTGGATATGAAGTTGATGCTATTATTAGAGAAAAAGTAGCCTCTAAAACAGAAGGTAGCTCTTGGTCCAATTTTCTAACTCAAATTCAATAACGCAAAATAATATGGAGATGGAGTGAGTTGTAATACCATTACGACGAGACGAGCAACCCTATCTTCCTCCCTTTGTGCCCTTGCCATTCTATCATATTTTTTATAAAAAAGGAGATGTCTTTTTTATATTCTCATCATGTGTACACTTTCTCTTTTTAGCGGATGAGCAAAAAACCCACTTATACATTATGTACCACCATGACGCTGTGGTCACATCTGATACGGGCACACATTTAAAGGCAGACTGATGGGGGGCCTAAAGAATAATAAAAATGTTAATACTAATACTAACGTGGCGTTAGTAGTGCCAGTGCCACAAGACTAGATCACTGCTGAAAGAAAAATCATCATGTCCTCTTTATTATACGTTTTTGTTATTCCGTATTCACTAGAGAGGTGTCTGCTTGGTAACAACTAATGTGACAGGTGATACTGTCCACATTTATCTAAATTCTGAATTTAAAATCAAATACAATGCGCAGTCATCAGTGTAGCTGTTCGGGGGCCGGGACAAGTGGGGATTGGATATATTAATAATAAATGTGTGTATGAACTTATTGCATAAAACTTTAGCTACGAAACAGTTTTTGTATTTAGAGGTATTATGATCCGTACAAGATACGTTAGATGAACCTTAGAAATATATCAGCAGTTGAACAAAAAGGTTATTCAGTTTTTTTTGTATTAACGGTACGGCTTTACTAAAAATGACATCATTTCATGAAAAATCTGGTCGATCCTTGAAAAGACGTGTACAATCCGTTTACGTTGAAGAAATCGTGTTTGTTATGGCTGTGTGACAACCAGAACTGCTGCACATTGTCTCGTCGTCATGCTTTTTCAGATTTGTAATCCCCGCCGACAAGTAAACCAAGTCGACTGTCAGTAAACGTGTAGTAGCGCTCCTGAAGGTAACCACAGACGCTTCCAACTTATACATTACTGCTGAGATGACACTTTCTTCATCACACGATTTTATGACCTGTCTCGGGTTACTGATGGTAATAGTGCTCGGTGTGCAACATGTTTTGCATGCCTCTGTTTGGTACTTGCTGTACAAGAATAAAACGTGCACATCTCTGAAATATTTTCCCTGAAACTTTGACTATGACCCGCGATAAACAGCGATAGGATCGCTTGGGCAGGCCATGTTTGTCTAGCAGGTCTCAGGAAATTAATTTTTGACTTTTTTGTATTGGACTAAACTGTGAAGGACCGATTGGGGCATCCTGATCTTTGGTAATCATTTATGTTTTACTTTGGTTTTAAAGTTTTGTTGAGTATATGGACGCTGTTGTATGTTTATTTAACTTTCTCGTGGAACTTCGCGAACATTTTTTTCGTGTACATTTGAATTCTGCAAAAGGCTAGTGAGTTAGGCATCGGGGAAAGGGATGAAGAAGGTACTAATTTATTGATTCTACTGAATTGTACAAAAAGCCACCGTACCAACATCTACATATATAAAACTCAATTTCTGTTTGTGTGTGTGTGTCTGTCTGTTCCCCTGTAACTTCAAATTCAAAACCTCTGAACCGATTGCAACCAAATTTGACACACTTATGCAGACGCTCCCTGGGCAGGTTAATGTCAAGGTTTGGAGAAAATTTTT
>JAHZNB010003722.1:0-10580 GCA_027744295.1 Callyntrura guangdongensis
CACGGTTATAACCGTTCCTTTACCCAACAGGAGCTACCAAGTCTAGCGCCAGGGAAAGCTGAAGCAATAGTAAAAGCAGCAACGCAACGGCTGCAGCAGTTATAGCTGAAAAATTTTCTCCTACTTGCTTACATATGTATTTACGTGTGCGTGCGTGTATGTGTGTGTGTGCCAACCAACGAACCAAACCAGTGAGCCCAGCATGATACCTCCAGAGATAAGCGAGTTGCATTGCCTTTGCATGTTCTCTTCGGGCTCCCGGTACTCTCCAGAGTATATTCCCTCAACTTATGGAGAATCGAAACAGCTTTGGAATTCGCTTCTGTCTACCTTCCATATTCCATGAACAACCTACTGGAGAAATTTCTCCTGCTCTTCCAAAAGTCTACTTACCATTTCTCTGCTTAGAGTTGTCGTCCTGGCGGTGGTAGTGCTGGTTCTGAGGAACGTGTGCTGGCAAAAAGACTTTCACTCACACACATACGAGCAGCAGCAGGCAGAATTATTACTTATGTTATACATACAACATTTTCATACATCCAGTGAAATACGTTATATTCAACATCTTGCCACTACAAGACCAAAACACTCTCCGCTTTACCCCTTTCTCTCTTGCTCCCTTGCTTTTTCTTTTTTGGCTGTGTACACAATAAAGTGTATTGTAAAGGCAAATTGGTAACGCTCCCTGGTGTCACTACTCAATAGCACTAGTCATTAAGAAATGTTTAAAGTTTGAACCACGTATTGCAAATCAAAAACTCACGTTCACGTTACTAACCAATTAGTAGACATCATGGAGCAGTTAATTTTGAACTTGAGCCCCCTCAGTGGCCAAAGACGTCTAATCATGATGAAAGTAACTGCATGCATTTATGTATGTATTAAGGTCGTAGCTATATGTGCCCAATTTCAACTCTGATTAATTTGTCAAAATTTTCCCTTAAGGATGCCTAAATTTCGTAAAGTTGCTCTGGGAGCAGGGAGCATCATAAAAAGTCAAATACAAATCGCCAATCTATTTTTTTTGAAAAGAAGACTCCTTTGCTTTTTTATAGGAGAACGCCGGCCGGCTGGATAATCAGACAACAAAATCAATTCATATCTGCTATTGTGCAGTTTGCTACTTAATAAATGGTATTAACCAACTTTACTACTTGGCAAATCCTCTGTCTTCTTTGCTTTCTTCGATGTCGTGTACATACATTACCTACATGACTACATGCATCTTGTGTATTTATAGGGGCTTTTGCTTACTTTACTGGTTCTGCCAGAGTGCCCGTGCTACCAAAGTAAGTAAACTCGAAGAACCAGCGAGAGAAAAGAGGAAAGAAAGTGCAAGCAGGCATAATAAGATACTTATTTTACTAGAGATATAATAATATGTTTGTTCGACCGTTCGTATCACGGTGATGTAGCGGTGCTGATGGTATAAAACGCTGCTGCTGTGCGGCTCCAAGAACGAATTGTCGTGAGTCAGTGGAGCACGCTGGAGGACTACCTCTGAAAAGAGAGGAAATGAGATGTAGTTATGAAGGAACAAGAGGAATGAGCGTGGAGTGCAAGGTAAGGGGAAAGGAAAGTCAGGAGAGAGAGAAAGAGAGCGAGAACTAAGTAAAACTACAATAACAGCTTTACTTTCTTCGTCGTCTTGTGTAGCTTCATAAAGTAAAACTCAATATGCTGCTTGGACGGTAGTGTTTTCAGAGAGAGAGAGAGAGAGAGAGAGAGGAGGGGAGCGAGGTACTTATTTATTGCATCATGCTTTCACTCAGTATATTTATTTATGCCTTTTCCCTATGTAATTTTGTGGAGATGCTCGTGCACAAGTCTATTTTGTCTACGAAAAAAATATAAATACATTTTCTCTGTAACATTCAATAAAATAGGTGGTGTGATAGCATTACATGTTGTAGTGCTGTGAAATTGTGTAAAAGTAAATAGATTGCTTGCATGTTGATTGCTTTTTATTCTTCAAACCAGTAGATACTTAGATCTCCTGTGTAATCATAGTAATAATAAGCAAGCCAGCACGCCAGGTTACTTAACTTTCTCTATCGCGGCGGCTGCTGCTGCTGATGCTGCAGCCGCTTGCTTTCACGACGTAGTAGAGAGAAAGTTGTTGTCGTTTTCTGGTAAACTGTACTCCGTTCAGAAGAGTATCATCGTTCTTTGTGTGCGTCTCTGTAGTGCAATTTTCTACAAAGGACATTGTCTCTCTCTCTCTCTCTACCAGTACTATTACCAACGACTACAACTATTACTTCAATCCACTGTTGGTACTCCTGCTACAACGAATTTAATCATCTAGTCTTTTTACTAGTGGTAGTGTTACTACTGCTGTTGATAGTATTGCCTTGTAAACAGCAGCCGCTAACGCAGCAGCAAAATGTTATAGATAAAGGTGGAAGCAGTGCAAGATTTTTACTTGACTTTTGTGTATTCAATTGATAGCTGGTAGTACAACACACTTCGAGAACAACCCAGTGGCAGCAAGGAGAGAAGTGAAGTATTGGGAGGAGTAGTGACGATGAGGACGACAAAGTCGACAACGGTTGAGTGCAATATGTATACTTTTATTTATTTATGCGAGATTAAATGAAGAAGAAAATTGGCTGGTGAAAATGATGGAGTTCATTTCTTCCATTGGCACACTGGAGTTTATTCCTGCTACATGACAACTCTCTGAATTATATTTTATATGTAAGAAAACTTTTTCATAAATGTATGCTTTCAGGCTTTTCTGGAAAAAGTATCTCTGGAAACGGTTTTTACTAGCATTTTTTTCAGAGAATGAGGGGGGGGGGAGTAAAAGTAAAAAGCGTTTTGCTCCTAAAATGTATATCCAAGGGTGACTGGCGTGTTAGTAAATGAGATCACAAATGCCTACGGCAAAAGTGTGTTTGCTGATGTATGAAACATGAAGTATTATAAAGTGTGCGGGGTTGAAATTGAGTGCTGGCTTTTTTCCTTGGGCGATGACGAGCAATAAATAATATGCTCACTCCATTTTCAGGTGACAAGTCACAAGTGGATTTTATTATTAGCTTTAGTGCTTTTCCAGGGGAAAAAATCATCACGACAAGAAGTGTAGCATCGTTTATTTATATTTTCACCAGAAAATTCCAAGCTTTACGTAACTCTTGAATATACATAAAAAAAAAGTTTGCGGACATGTGTGTGATCTATGGATGTGCAAAGAAAACACCAACCCGGGATGGAATTGACTTTGACAGTTGTCTGGTACGTTGAAGAGGACCTAGTTGTTTACTTTATTGCACTTTCTGCGGGTACGCTCCCGTTTACGGAACTGATTTCTTGGCCAACTCATAGTTATAGCAGACAAAGCCATGCGACCAAGAACAATAGCCAGAGCAACATTCTGAGTGACGAATGCAAGAATTGTAGCCACAAAGACTGGTATCGTCTGGATCTGGTAGAGCTGGACCTTTTCCTCTCACGTAGGCAGCTTTCACGGCTGGAGTTGCAGTTGCTGTGTTTAGCAGACTGGACACTAACAGAAAAACAAGAGACGGGAGTGTAAAACTTATCCGGGAAAAAATGCGACTATTTTCGTTGTCCGGATTCTTTTTACTTACCTGCAATGATAACGAGACCTATGAGTGAAACTGGGGAGAAATTCATTGTTTTAGTGGTAGCAGGAGTGGGAATACTTTGGGAGATCAGAGGAATGGCAAGTGTTAAGGTGGCCGTTAGGAAGGAGATGCTAATGAAACTGAAAGTGTACGTGGGAGAGTAAAAAACAGTAAAAAGTGTTGCGGTGTGATAAAATATCGACTGCAGAAGAGAGTCATTTGCCAATATATCTAGCAGTTTGATGATACCTTTATAATAGAGGAATTTATGACCACTTAAATTCATTTTCAGCTAATGAGACCATTTAATGTCTATAACGGGAAGTTCATAAGATGGACATTGTCACGGTAACTACATGCACACAGGTATAAATGTATGCATATTTACATGTGTGCATGTTGTTATTATGAATGTGTTGAATGTACCTATGCATCACCAGCAAGTAGTAAATATTATCATTATCATAAAATCATTTTGCTTCCAATTGATGATTTATTTTTCGTGATGTAAACATGTGATTCTCATCATATTTGTACAATCAGATCGTCACCAAATTGATTATAAATGGTTACTACATGCTTTGTATCAATAAAACCAATAAATTAACAAGTTGATAAAACGCGCATTACAATATCCACAGAAATTCAACCGTTTATGGTTCTTAATTCATTGTGAGTACATTGTGAGAGAGTCCATAAATGATATTATTACTTTATTAGTAACAGAACCCAAACCGTAGTTAGTCCAAACAGAATCAACCAAACACCGGATGTAGTGATAAGGACGTGTTACTATAACAGTATTATTATTATTTGCATCATTATCATACGTACATATATTACCTAAATATTTTTGGTTAATACGTCTGCTGTACACTTACCCAAATACCCCGTTTTGCAATCTTGTGTTATAAATCTTGTCTAATAAATTGTAATTATGTAGGCATTTATAATTATAATTGTTATCATTGTTATTATACATTTGTCATAATTGTTAAAAGTATAGAGTATGCTAGCTAACATTGTTGATACAGTTGAAATTTCCTATGGCATTTGAACATTTAAAGAAGGAAAACATGCTATTACGCGGGAAACTGTATTTAATATTTTTACACACATGAATGATGTCAACTGGTTTTCTTTCTCTAACGTCCCCTTTCTTTCTCCGGGACAACATCAGCAGTCTTCTTTTCAGCAGGTTCAATACGTACACTAGGTACAACTCTGCCCNAGCAGGTTCAATCCGTACACTAGGTACAACTCTGCCCTCCTCCTCCGCCATATCATGAAACTCAACCTCTTCAATGGTATCTGGCAAACGACGGTTTTGTGTTTCCGGTAAAATCAGTCCCAAGCATCCTGCAGTGATTGTCAAGCATCCAAAAATCAAAAACGGAATTTGGTGGTTATCGCGACCCTGAAAGGATCAAGAAGGAAAAGGAAATGAGACAAATAAAAAAATCGTATAATTCCCTAACATATCAGCACTTTCATAACAGAACCTACCAAAACGTCTACGATGAAGGGAGCAATGGTAGAGCCCAGTCTGCCCATCATGGAGCACACTCCCAAAGCACAATTCCGAACCAAGGTAGGCAGCAACTCAGAAGAGTACAGATAAACCAACGAGTAGTTTGCTCCAATGACCAGCTTCCCTAAAAAGCTCAGCAAAATGATAGCAATCGAACCGGGTTCTAAAAACCGGGATACAAGCATGGCCAAACCACAGGTCCACATGAATCCAAGGAAAACTTTCTTCCGTCCAAAGTATTTGATGAAAATCGGCACCATAAGATACCCCGGAAATTCAAGCAAGCCAGAAATGAAGGTGTAGCTGGGGAAAGGCAAGCAGGAATAGAATAAACGTTACTGACCATGTGTTAATTTGTCTACTTGGTATGAACCTGTCGTGAACATTATTATTAATTTTTAGGTACGTGTATCGGTCCGTGTCGAGGTTGGGAGCATTTAGCCCTAATCCGTAGTACGTCATTCCGATGATGCACCACGAAAAGCACAGTGTCAGGAATAAGTTTCGCATTCTGGGTGACCGAATCAAACTTATGTAGTCATTAGATGCCTGAGAAACTCTGCGCCAGAAGGATTTCTCGACAAACGGCTCCCTTTCTTGGTCATAAATGGACCTAAGCATGGCTGAAAAATCATTGGGTAAGTTTCTCTGCGTTTTGTTTACTTTTGCTGCCTTTCTTAAAATCGCTTCTGCTTCTGCCAACTTTCCTTTTCGGATTAGCCAGCGTGGACTCTCCGGAATCAACCACCAAGTAGCAACAAGCCCCATGGAGGGAAGAGAGCAAACAACTTGAAGTTCGATCCATGAACGGTAAAAGTATGCCACGATTGGGAGTACAGTGTAACCCAGAGCGAACGGAAGATTAAAGAAGTTTCCAGCGAGAGAACGCCACCGTTCAGAAATAATTTCGATGGCTAAAACGTACGAACAGGCGTACACTCCGGGAAGGGCAAATGCCAAAATGAACCGCAAGCCAATGAAAACCACATAATTGGGTGATAATGCAATCAAAGGGCCCGTAGTGGAAAAAATAAGCGTCGCAATTAAAATCGCCGTTTTTCGACCGTATCTATCAGAAATGGCGCCAAAGATGGGTGCTCCAATTAAAAGACCAATCATGTACGTGGCTTGAATGTAAACAGCATACGTGGAGTCCTCACAAACTAATTGCCATTGTGTCGGGACCGTGCTCTCGAACTCGGATTGGTCAAACTCAAATTCGGTGCAGTGTACCTTAGAAGTCTTATTGATTATCAAAGAGTTGTGTTGGTCAGACCAAGTCCAACTACGCATCATGCATTTTTTCTCCTCGTCAGTTAATCTGCCACAGATAAAAAGGTAAAAGAATGACAACGTTGCATTTCTGCATACTTTTACTGTGCAAACAGAAGTGTGTGGCATGCTTCATAATGTATGTTCTATTGATAAATGCAGCCCACGTGCTGAATGTGTTTACTTGTATGTCAGGGTTCGTTGAAGAACTTCGTTTGATGCGACTACAGGCAATTTTGGCATTGCACACCAATGATCCGGAATGGCACCGATAAATCCGTAAATGAAATTGTGTAGACTACACACATGTGATCACAAAATTATTAACATGGCTTTCTATTATTGCCCTAAAAACGTTTTTGAAGCTCAAGGCATGCATACTCATGTTGACTTACGAGGTACAGAATCCAGAAAAAGAAGCTAGGAGGAAAATCTGTCAAAATAAGCAGAACAAAGGAAAACAAGTCCTGTTATTGCTTTCCCACGGAATCTATCCCAAGTTCTTGGTTATGCAGGTGGAAACTATTACAGGACTAGAAGCACTTTATTTATTTAAAAAATCTCACCCGTAATTGCCACATGCCAGAATTCCCAATGAGGTCCTGTATATCGTCAAATGTTACAGGCTTGCGTTTGCTCAGCAAGGGTTCATCAGAGTTTCCTCGATCTTCCGGATCAGTTCCTCCACCCTTCCGAAATGCTTTGGTGTGAAGACCCACACCACTTTTCTCTAGACAAGGTAGAATATGCCTCTCGGACGAAGGAAGAGACGATACGGTCGTGTTTGGGACAATGCTTTGGGATCTCGACATTTTTTGCGGTGGTGGTGCCGCCGAGCAGTGAGGGATTTGGGCAGCAGTTAAGCAGATGCTAGTCATCCTGTTGTCCTTTGTCACTTACCGTAGTAAGATAAGAACTTATATATGTGATGTCGATGACAATGGCTGTAATGATGATATGCAGGGAAAATATGCAACTCTGTTGAAAGATGAAAGTACACATGTTACTTCAATTTTGAACAATGAAATGAGGCACAGTGCAACAGTGCAAGGAGAAGTAACACAGTACTTGAAAAATCAGAAATGCCAACTGTTGTGCTACGACCAATTGTGATTGTATCCTTGTAATTTTTTAAAAATTTGAAAATATCTCCTTAAAAACAAGCCCCTGAAACGCCGTTGTTTAAAATTACTCACTTCTAGATGGTCACTCGATTTTAGTGACTCTTCCTGTTTTCACATCCGCAGTTAATTAATGTTATCTTGTTAAAAACGCTGTTCAAGTGCCCAGTTTACATTCTAAAAAGCGGTGCCTAAAAACCCTGTTTTCGTTCACCATTCGCAAGTAAACATGTTGTTCACAACCAACTACTTACCCACAAACACGAAAACCGTGAACGGGGCCACGACGACAAAGAGAAAACGACTAACAACTCTACGATGACTAGTCGATGAATACAAGCAGGAAAAAACAAACCAATAAAAATTACCTGAGCGCGTATTGTTTCCACCGATTGTCAATGTCGTCAGCACCTGCAATAAAAAAATCACAAACTACTAAAGGAACTCACTTATTAAAGATAATATCGGTAGTTACGTATATATACCGCATTCACACATAAAATCGTCAATGACTTAACCTCACTTCGCCACACAGTAGCACACACACACAATCACACGCACAGTAAAAATGGAGCGTGACTTTTTTCCAAATTATATGACTAATTGTCAAACAGTAGCAAAGTAGCAGTTAACAAGAATTTCGGCTACAGTAAACTAAATGCATGTTTTCCTAAGTGTTCTAATGCAATTGTCCTAGTGACATGAACAGAACAAAGAAGCCAATTAATCAGAACTAAAAATATACCCAGAGAGAAAAAAATAAAAATTTTGACGAGCTAATTACTTTATCACAGCGGATGTGTAAATGTACCGATGCGGTAGCAGGGTAGGAATGCCAATAAGAACGGAAGATCTCGAAAATAATAAATATTTTTACAAGCCGAGAAGACAACAATCTTTACACTCCTCTAGCTGACACTATAATGTCAGATAAACGCTTCTGATGATGAGGACGCCCGAAAACCGACTGAAAAACAAGTGGGCATGACATCAGAATGAGAACTGGGAAGAGGAGGACAGAAAAACAGAAGCGTTGTTGTCACTGTTGTTGCCAAGGGAGATGAGATTGATGCTCGTTCTATGCCGATCTTTGATCTCCCTTTAAAACGAAACGGGTAGGTGCGCGGATTCCAGGGAGCCACACTGACAATAATATGAATAGCGGCTAAGTGAGCAAATCAAGCAAAAAAAAACTGGCAGAGATAGTACATAAATGATGGCTGTGGCATGAGATGTTATGAAAGATGCGCAGAGACGCTTCTGAAAAAGAGACGGGATCGGATATTACAGTCATTTGATGGTTTCTCTACCGAGAGGGTTCTTGCAGGGAACATAGACATAATACGTAGGTGTATCATCATCGTGTATCGCCATGTGTCATATAATTCGGAGGATGAGCATGATGTCGGGAAGTGTTTTTTTCCACGAGGACGGATTCTTCCCTAGCTTCCGGGAATATTCACGTTAGTAGAAGGATTTCAAAGATACAATATCCAAGTATGTATGAACGTGGTGTATGATTTCACCTGCGTGCCTTACCTGTCGGGTTACTACTACGCCCTGTTCGCGGAGGAGGGAAGATTACACAGCCGGAGCCGAACATATTTTTCAAATGCAATGACGAAACGAGTACTCTAGTACAAAATAGATTTCAGCTTTAGCACTGCTTGAACTTGAACAAGTGGTTAATGGATAATAATGAGAGGTGAAAACGACCCTGTATATCGTGGATTGAAAGTGTGGACTTGTGTTTGGATATATATATACATCTGGCTATTGTGTACTTGTAAGCATGCATTTATTATTTATTACTTTTGAGTTTTTTTTACTGCAAATCGTAAAAAAAACTATGCGCCTGAATATTGACACAACACGTATATTTTTTGTCAAGTGCAAATTCCTATAAAAAATGCGTTATGTACGAATGTAACATACCTGGGGATGAAGATGATGATGAACGACGAGGTATGTGCAGACATGCATCATAATATCTTTCAAATTAGATGTTTAGGAGGATTATAAAAGTATCATTAGGAAAGTGGCGACTACTTGCATTTTCCCCCTTCCCTTAACCCATCCAAGCCGAAAGCTGGCGCAGAACGAAAAGTTTTACTGTACAGATCATGTCGTGTTTATAGCAGATGCACAACTTAGCAGAGGGAAGAAAGAAAACATTAAAAATCAAATTAAAGCACACACACAGCTTAAAAATAGGGTTCATTCTGTACTATGTGTGGCTTGTCAAGTCCTACCCTCGATATCTTTCTTGCGCTTTAACAAAAATATTACATGTGAAATTTTCATCTTTCACACAGTAGAAGTACTCCCTCCTCACAGTCCATAAACGTCACTCAAGATATTTTTATGTCTTGTTATTATTAACTTTTTTTTAAAAAAAACTACGCTTCCCTCCAACAACAGCGACAGAAGGCCTAGTACATGTAAAGGGTGCGGTCGAAAGATGTTCAAATTCAGCTTCACATTTCCGTTAGTTTCAAACCACATATACGGGAAAGAGTGGGGAAAATATGCAGGGAAAAATGAAAAGGCTGGGACTATATACGCATATTATTCATTACATCACACACTGCGTTATATATTGAGATACTTCGTTGCAGTATTAAAATAAGTTGAGGGTATGCAAAAAAATATGCATCAAGCTCCTGCATAATGTAAGGGAATTATTAACAAGGGGTTTTTAAAAAGCGTTTTGGACTTTATCGTTTTTTAGCAAAATATTTTAATTGCTTTTCGACAGTAACAAAGAGTGAGATAGAGGAAGAGTAAGAACGAGAAAGACGGAGAGATAAAGAGAGGTGGGTCTTGATACTTGCACTGAGTGTGTGTGCAAATTGCGAATATATGCATACCGAAGAGGTTCGTCAACTGAAGTGCTCATTTTTTTCATTCCAAGGTCATGAACATAACAACACTGCACGAAATTCCCTAACAAAAAATCACAACCGGAGTCGCTTGTTGCTGCAGAAAAAGGTATGGAAAAAGATGCTGGGGACTAAGTGGTGTTGTATATCACAATGTAACGCACGCGCTTCACTATGGAAC